>NGKI01000001.1:3154957-3168247 GCA_002162615.1 Myriosclerotinia duriaeana
TTATATTATTATATTATTATATTATTATATTATTATATTATTATATTATTATATTATTATATTATTTTATTAATGAAGTTAATAAAAGTATCAATATAATATAAATATTATAATAATAAAAAGCAAGCTGATTTTAAATTTGCAAGCTAATATATACTAGTATAATATAAACTTTAATAAAATTTATAATAAAACTATAAGTTTAAATTAAGAATTCTGAAACCTATTCATTGCACACCATAACATTTTGTAACAAAATCACCGCAAAAACTATATTTTCCTATATAAACTTAAAAAATTTATAATTTTCGCTATATTCAATATTTTTTAAATATTTTTTAATATATTTATTAGTATTTGCAAAATTGAATATTATATAAAAAGTAAAATAAATTATTTTTAATTAATTTTGTTGAAAAATTATTAAAATTTAAAGTTGAAAATTTTCAAAATTTTTAACTTGTAACACTTTTCCTATACAAAATAAGCGAAAATTTCATAAAAAAACTAAATTTCAATTTTAAACTTATATAACTTTCAAACAAAATTTATTAAAAATAAAATAGTTTATTTTTTATATAATTTTATTAATTAAATTATATAATAATCAAATTTTATTTATTTTATTTAATTATATAATTAATTAACAAAAGTATAAAAACTTAATAAAATCAAGGTTTTAAATACAAAAGTATTACATATACAACAAATAAGTCCTAAAACTCTTACATTTTTTCGAAAAACAAAAGGTTTAAAAGTTTATATAATTTATAACTTTAATTATAATTATATTAATTGTAATTATATTTATTATATTTTATAAAGTTATTATATTATAATAATACTAGAAAAGTATAATTATATTATTCTATTTATAATTGTATTTAAAATTTAATTAAAATTAAAACCCTATTATATATAAATACGAATAATTAATTATATAATTATTATTATATATAAAATTATTTATTAGTATAATTGAAAAGGTTTAAAATATTATTAAAAAAATTTAAATTTAAATTCAAATT
Organism: Myriosclerotinia duriaeana; assembly: GCA_002162615.1. Taxonomy (NCBI): domain Eukaryota; kingdom Fungi; phylum Ascomycota; class Leotiomycetes; order Helotiales; family Sclerotiniaceae; genus Myriosclerotinia; species Myriosclerotinia duriaeana. Next base: position 3,155,986 of record NGKI01000001.1, read on the forward strand.
ATTTTTAAATATATTATAATTTAAAATTATTTTTATATTATAAAAAAACTGTTTTGATATATTCTGATATATTTTAGAATAAATCAAGATATTTCAGAATTAATATTTATATTAAAATTAGTTCAAAATCTTTTTAAAAAATTTCAAAGTATTTTGAAATCTTATTAATATTATTTTAAAATCTTATTAATATTACTAGTATATTAAAATAAATATTAATGTTTCTTTTTTTACTTTTTCTTTTTATTTTTATTTTTATTTTTATTTTTATTTTTATTTTTATTTTTATTTTTATTTTTATTTTTTTTTTATTTTTTATTTTTTATTTTTTTATTTTTTTTTTATTTTTTTTTTATTAATTTCTATCTAAATTAACTTTACTTTAAATATAATTAGTAATAATATTTATATATCTAAAAATAACAAAATATAATATATTAATAACAAAACAACAAACAATTCAATATACAAACAAACAAATAATTAATTAACTAATTAATTAATTATCTACTATATTATAATACTCTTTATATATAATATATTAATTAAAAAAGCTTTCATCATTAACATTATCAAAATCCTTATTTAGATTAATTACTATATATAATTTTTATTAATTTAAAAATGATATTTTTTAAAACGAAAAGTTTTTTATCAACAAATCACAAAATCTCTTTTTCTTATACAAACTATTATACACCAACTAAAAATGATTCTAAATATATTTAAATATATTTTATTATTTATAAAATTTAAAAAGTTATATTAATTTAATTATTATTAGAATTTTAATTATTGCATTTATTTTAAATTAGCTTAATTTATACAAAAACTTAAATATATATATATATATATATATATTTAAAAAACTTTTTTTCTTAAAAATAATATGTTATTTTATTTAATAATTTAATTAAATAATTAATATTTTTTTATAATTATTTAATAAAACTTTTATAATTACTTAAAAATTAATATATTATTATAATTCTTTTATATTTATTTATTTATAAACAATTTATAAACAATTTAGTTATTTTTATAATTATAAACTTTCAATTTTTATAGTCTTCTAATATTTTTATATAAGTTTTTTTAAATATATAATTAAAAATTAATAACTTAAGAAAAACATATTATATTAGTTAGAAGTTTTTTAGTCTATTAAATTTTATTATATATTATTATTTATTATAATACTTTAATCTTTTTATAATAATAATTTTTGTTTTGATATATTTGATATATATTTGTTTTTCTTGAATTTTTTATTTTTAATTATTTATTACTTTCAAAATTTTTGTAGATTTTGTATACTTAAATTTTAATTAATTTTTTAATTTATTATTGTTTTTATTATTTTTAATGTTTCTTAAACTAATATTATATTTAACTTTCTTTAGTTTTATAATTTTTTGTATAATTTTTTATTAAATTTTTTAAATTTTTTAATAAACTTTTTAATAAACTTTTTATAATATTTCTATTTTTTGTATAACTTTTGATTTAATTTTAACAAAGCTTTTTTTCTTGTTTTATAATCAAATATTAAATTTAATAAATTTACTAATTTTTGATTTATTTATATTTAATTATATAAAACTATATTAATATTTATTAAATCAATTACCCTACTTTTAAACTACTTTTTTATTTAAACTATTTTATTCTACTAAAAACAATAATTTTAATCTACTTTATAAAACTATTAAAACTTAATATTTTAATACAAATTCTTTTTTATAAAATTTTTATATAATTATAATAACTATTATTAAATCTTAGATTTTTTATAGTTTTATATAAAAAGTTACGAAATTTTGAAAATCAGGCTTTCAAATTTATATATAATTTTTATACAAATTTGAAAATATTATAAAATACTAATAACTTTTTGAATATTTTGTTGTGTATTTAATAAGGTTTCAGATATCTTAAGATAATTTTATATTTTTGAGATAGTTTTGAAATGGTTTTAAAATTATTTTAAATTTATGTTAATATTGTTTTCAATTAATTTAGATATATTTTAGGTTAACTTAGATTTAATTTAAATTGTTTTAAAAACTATTTCAAAACTATTTTTAAACTAAATTGGTTGTAATAACTTACTAATTGTTTAAAGTATTTTAAGATAATTTATAGTTCAAAACATTTTCAAATAGTTTTAAATCTATTTTAAGATTTTTTTAAGATTATTTTTTATTTTTTATATTATTATGTTTTAATATTACTAATACTAATAATACTAATTATTTATATAATATAAAAATGTTTATTAGTATTGTATTATATATACTTTAAATGATATACTTTTATATATAAAAAGTATTTCTAAATTATTTCTTTTTATACATTCTATATTTAATTCTATTATAATTATAACTTTAATTATAATTGCTTTAATATTTATATATTAAGTTTTATTTTATTTAATTTTAATTTTATTTCATTTATAAATTTTTTGCTATTTAAATACTTTACTTTTTCGTTTATTTGATTACTACTTTTAATAAAATTATAATTATTATTAGTATTAATTTTAACATTGTTATTGTTAAATCTTATTTTGTAATTTTCTTTATAACTTTTTTTATTCAAAATATCTTTTTATTTAATATTATTTATATCATTTTCTTTATTTTTATTTTGTTTGTTTTTAATATTTTTATTAATTAAGTTATTTTATTATTGTTGTTATTATTATTGTTTTAAAGTTTATTTAAAAAAGTATTTATTATATATTCCTGATTATAATAAAATATAGATAAACTATAAATTATTATTTTATATTTTATTTTAATGATTAATATTATGAAATAAAAATTATATATATTAATATTATTAAGAATACTTATTAAAAAAAAAGGTATTATTTTTTATTAAATTTCATTATTATTAATTAATATATTTAATATAATATTTTCTTTTGAATATAACAGAAATCATTTATTTTAAATATAATTTTTTTTTAAATTCTTTAAAAAAAACTTATTAATATTATTATATTATATTTTATTTATTAAATTGAATAATATTTTTAATATAATAATTTAAGCTTTTAAATATTATAATTTGTATTAATAATATTAGGAAAACTTATTTTTATTAAAGTTTTAAATCAATTTAAAATTAAATAAATAATTGAATAATATTATTAATAATGTCAATAATCTTAATAAAATCCAAAATACTTATTTTATTATTATTTATTCTATTTTACTATATTTTTTTAAACTTACAAATATTGCTTTATAATTAATATTATTAATAATTTTTAATTTATTATTATTATTATTTTTATTTAATTTTTTATTATTATTATAAATTTTTTTTATTAATAATATAAAATTATAAATTAATATAAAATAATACTTCTTGATTATTTTTATTAGATTAACAAATTTAAAACAATTATTTATTTATATTTTTACAAATTTAAAACAAAATAATTATAATATAACATTTTTTGCAAAAAAGTAAATTATAAAGTTTAAAAAGAATATAATATTTATTTAAACTTTTTATTTTCTATATAAATATTAATAGCAAAAATATAAAAGAAAGTAAATTATTTTATTTATATTCTTATTTTTATTAAATATATTATAAATTATAATATTATAAAACATAGTTAATATTATTATAATATTAAATATATTTAAAAAATAGAGCAAAGTATTTAAACAAATGATGATTGTAATAAATACTTTTAAGAATTTGGAATACAAAAGAAATCTTTTGTTATAATAAAATTAATATTATATTTGGATTTAATTTTAGATTATAATTATTATATATTTTATTTAAAATAGTATAGAATTAGTAAAGTATTAATAAACTTTTTATATAATTATATATTAACAAAATCTAGAAGGTTAATTTTTATCAAAACTTTTTAAACATTTATATTTCTTTTTAATTAATTTTATATTTAAAGCTTTTTACATTCATTCTTTTAATTATTATTTAAAACTAAAAAAATCTTAATATTAATATCTTTTATATTAAAGTATTATAATCATTTAATATAATACAAAATTAATTTTATATAATTGTTATTAATAATTATTTAAAAAAAAATATTTATAAAAGTTTTAATAAAATATTTCTAATATATTGCTATAGTTTTTTTAGAATTATATATTTAATTAAATAAATTTATTTTTAATAAAAAAAGTAAAATATTATTATAAAGTTTACAAAATATTTATAAAATATTGATTATTATTGCTTTTTGTATAAACAATTAAATAACAAATAATTAGAGAATAAATAATAATAAAAATAATTTTTAATTAAACTTTTTTAGTATAAATAATATAATCGATTAAAAAACAATAAATACTTACTAGCATAATTGAAAAGGTTTAAAACAATATTAAAACTATTTCAAATTTATTTTCAAATTATTTTTAAATATATTATAGCCTAAGATCATTTTTAGATTATTGTAAAACAGTTTTAATATATCTTAATACATTTTAAAATAAACCAAAATAGACTAAGATAGACTTAAAATATTTCGAGATTGTTTGTAATGTTTAAATTGTTTTAAAATCCATTTAAAATAATATTAAAACTAATTCAAGATTATATTAAAACTATTTTAAGATTTTATTAAAACTATATTAAATTCTTTATTTACTTTATATATTACTAAATAATTAAAATATTAATTTTAGTATTAGTAATATTTATTATTTATTACAGTGCAATAATAACTAGTAGTGTTAGATTTAATAAATTGATATTCTACAAAAAGTAAAAGTATAATTATTATATAATAGTTGTAAATAACTTGAAACTATTATTTTCTTTTTTGCTTTTTATTTTTGCTTTTCATTTTTCGTTTTTTATTTTTTGTCCTTTATCTTTTGTTCTTCATCCTCCCCCTTTATTTTCCCCTTTTATCTTCCCCTTTTATCCTTCTTTTTCGTTTTTCCCTTTCGTCCTCCCCCTTCATCTTACCTTTATCCTCCCCCTTCGTTTTCACCTTCGTTTCATTTTCATTTTTACTTTTATTCTTTACCCTTTACTCTCCACCTTTACCTTCACCTTTGCCCTCCACCCTTTGTTTTTTGTCCTTTATTCTTTATCCCTTCCTTCGCTTTTATTTTTCATTTTTAATTTTAAATATTACTTTTATTAACAAAATCTTTTATACTAATATTTATTTAATATACAATATTAATTTTTGTTTGAATTAATTTTATTTTGAATAGTTAGTAAATTATACATCTATAAATATCAAAATATAAATAAGTATAAATATATTAGTAACAAAATAAACAAATAAGCAAACAATTAATCAACTAATTAACCACTTACCCACTTACCCACTAACCAACTAACCACTTATTTACTATACTGTAATATTTTTTATATATACATCAATTAAAAAAGCTTTTATTATCAATATCATTAAAATCCTTATTAGAATTAATTGCCATATATAGTTTTTGTTAATTTAGAAATAGTATTTTTTGAAATAGAAAATCTTTTATAAATAAATTATAAAATCTTTTTTTTTTATATAAATTATTATATACTAATAAAAAATAATTCTAAATATATTTAAACAGTTTTTATTATTTATAAAATTCAAAAAGTTAAATCAATCTAATTATTATTAGAATTTTGATTGTTGCATTCATTTTGGGTTAGTTTAATTTATACAAAAACAAGAAAAGAAAAAAAATAATATACTTAAAAAACTTTTTTCTTCAAAGCGATATATTATTTTACTTAATAGTTTAATTAAATAGTCGAAATAATATTAATAGTTAATATTCTTTATAATTATTTAATAAAGTCTTTATAATTGCTTAAAAACTAATACATTGTTGTAATTCCTTTGTACTTTTTTTTATTTATTTATATATAAACAACTTTACTGTTTTTGTAATTATAAGCTTCTAATTTTTATAGTTTTTTAATGTTTTTGTATAAACCACTTTAAATATATAATTAAAGGTTAACAACTCAGGAAAAATATATTATACTAATTTAAAATTTTTTTGTTTATTAAATCCTATTATATATTATTGTTTATTATAACATTTTAATTCTTTTATAACAATAGTTTTTGTTTTAATATATTTAATATAAACCTGTTTTTTTTAAACTTCTTCTTTTTCTTAATTATCCATTGTTTTTAAGATTTTGGCAGATTTTGTATATTTAGATTTTAATTAATCTTTTTTTTATTTACTTCAATATTATTATTATTATTATTATTGTTATTATTATTATTATCATTATTCTTGATATTTCTTAAACTAACTTTACATTTGGCTTTTTTTTGTTTTATAATTTCTTATATAACTTTTTATAAACTTTCCTATATTTCTTAATAAACCTTTTATTAGGTTTTTTATAATACTTTTTATATAACTTTTGATTTAACTTTAGTAAAGCTTTTTTTCTTGTTTTGTAATTGAATACTATACTTGTAAGGTTTACCAGTTTTTGATTTATTTATATTCGGTTGTATAAAGCTGTATTAATATTTATTATACTAAATAGAAATGTTTGTATTACTTGTTTAGATTTCTTAATAAATAGTAAATTAGCTTTGTAAGGATTATTATTATTATTATTATTATTATTATTATTATTATTATTATTAAATATATCGCTGTCAATCTAAATATCTTTTTTACATTTAGAATATCTATTAACTCTATTATACAATAAATCTATACTATTATTTGCTTTTAAACAAACAATAGTATTAGTTGTTGAATTAAACTTTGGTTGTGGTTTTTTGTATAGTTTAATTGTAGGTTTTAATATTTAAAACGATATAGTAGCAAAACTAATTTAAAAGTTTTAAATATTAGTTTGTATATTATATAAATCAATAAAACTAGAAAAATCTTTTATAGTTATAATAATAAAAAAGCATAATAATAGAATTCCAAAATACTTGTTCAAAATGATATATTAGTATATATTCAAATATAAATAGAATTATAAACTATTATTATAAGTTTATTTATTAATCAAATTGTATACTTTATTTGAGTAAAGCTAATATAAAAAATAGAAATCTATTTAGGTAGATATTAAGCTTTTAAAAGCTTTTAAGATTGGAAGTAGATATATATAAATATTATATAAAGTATTAAAAAACTAATAAAGAAGTAAATAACAATAAATAAAATATATATTAGTATTTTTAAAAACGTAAATAAAATAAAATAATAAAGTAAGTAGTAATGTAATAAATTTGGGAAAGATTTTTATATGTTTAAAGTATCAATTGAACTTTTTACAAAGCTATATTAAAAATATAAAACTATTAATATAATTATATAATGCTTTATTTTTTTGAATAATAATAATATTTATTTTATATAAAAATTTTTTTTATTATAATGCGATTTTTAATTATCTACTTCTACAATTTCTATTATTACAATTACCTTTACAATTTCTACAACCTTCACTATAACCTTCATTATCACAACTACTACCATAATCACCACTACAATCACCACTACAATCACCACTATAATCACTACCACAATTATCACCACAATCACTACTAAGAATTCTGGAACCTACTCATCGCACACTGTGACGTTTTGTGACAAAATCACCGCAAAAACTAGGTTTTCCCATATAAACTTAAAAAATTTATAACTTTTGTAATATTTGATATTTTCTTACTTTTTTTTTAAAAAATTATTAATAAACTTTAATACTATATAAAAAATAAAAGTAATTATTTTTAGTAAATTTTGTTGAAAAGTTATTAAAGTTTAAAATTGAAATTTTTCAAATTTTTTAACTTGTAACGCTTTTCTCATACAAATTAAGCAAAAATTTCGAAAAAAAACTAAGTTTTAACTTTAAACTTTTATAACTTTTGAACAAAATTTATTAAAAATAAATTAACTTTTTTTTTATATAATTTGATTAATTAAATTTTATAATAATTAAATTTTATTTATTTTATTTGATTATATAATTAGTTGACAAGGGTATTAAAACTTGATAAAATCAAGGTTTTAGGTGCAAAAGCGTTACATATGCGATGAGTAAGTCCCAGAACTCTTACAATTACAATATATACCAAACTAACCCAAATTAATTACAAAAAGCATAACTTTATTTATAGAAAATTAAAAGAAAAAAACTTTTATAAAGTTCTTACTATTTAGTAAAAATATTAAAACTATAATATACAAATTTTTTAATATAAATATCAAACTAAAAATATTACAAAGTTTAATTAAAATAATATTTTATTTAAGATTTACAAATAGCAAAATAGTAATAAAATTCTTAAAATTATCAAAGTTTTTATTATATTTTAAAAAACTATATTAGAATATTATTTTTTCTTATATAAAAAGTATATTACAAATAAAATCTTTTACTTTCAAATTTATATAAAATATTATTATTCAAAAAAAAGTTATAAAAATATTAAATATTTTAATATATATTTAAATAAATTAGAATAAAAAAAACTAACTATTATATATTATATTTATATTATTTATATATAATAAATTCAATTATATATAATAGTATATTTTTTAATTATCAAATAAATTAAATAAAAAAAGAAGTATAATTATAAATATATATAGTTTATATAAATACAAATACAAATTATATTATAATAAATAAAAAACAAAAAAGTATTAAACAAAATATAAATATAAAATTGTTAAATATTAATATATTTGCTAATATATTTAATAATATTAATTATATATTATATAAAATATTTAAAACTAAAAAATATATATCTTTTTAATTATTATTAAATTTTAATAATAAACTTTAAATTTTAGTAGAATTTGTTAAATAATTTTTTTATTATTTTGATTAATTATTATTTTCAAAATTTTAATTATTTATAATTCAATTGTTTATAAAAATAAATATAATATTTATTAAACTTAATAATATTTTTGAAAAAAAGTTATTAAATCAAATTAATATATTTAAATTTATTGATTAAATAATTGTATTGAAAAATATAAATTTTTTTTTTGATTTTTTCAATTTGAATATATTTTTTAAATAATATTTAAATATATAAGTTATATTAAAGTATTTCAATAACAAACTTGTATTGAAAAAATTAATTTAAAATATTCCTTAAAATATTACAATTAATATCAATAATTTTAATATAAAAAATCAATTTTGCAATACAAATATCAAAGTATTAATAACTAAAAAAGCTTTAATAAACTTTAATATACTATTAAAATCCTTTATTAATAATATAACCAAATTAAAAGTATTATTAGATAATATTAATTACTAATTACAAAATTATATTATTAATTATAAATTTTTCTATTTTAATATAAAACGTTTTTGATTTTTATTTAATAAATTTATATTTCAATTTGAATTTTAATAAATAATAAAAATATAATAGATTATTTAGATCTTTTAAATTTTTTTAATAAAAATCTACTTATTAATAAATACTATAAGTTTTAAAAAAACTATAAAGATTATTGGTTTTTGAATTTAAGTAAATTGTTATATATATTAACTTTATATAAATAACTAATTATTATAAAATAAAATATAACAAAAAAAAGCAATAAAAAACTATAAACAATTATTAAAAAAATATATCTATATTAAAACTTAATATAAAAATTAGTTAATCGAATAATTGAATACTTATTTATAATTATAAATATAAATAAATATAAATTACAATATAAAACATTCTAATAATAAAGAAAATAATCTATATATTATACTAAATATTCCTGTTCATTTATTTTCAATGTAATTTAAAATATTTATTATTTTTTTAAAATTAATTGAACAATGAGTGAGTAAAATTAATAAAATCTTTAATATATTATAGGAATAAAAAATAAAGCAAATCAAATCATTATTAAAAAATTGTTGAAAAATTTATTAAATATTATAAAATTTTCAATAATATAAAAAAAAATTTATATATTGTGATTATTATTTTTATAATAATATTACAAGTATATTATAATTTATTTATTTTAAAATTGTATTATATAATTAAATTAAGTATAATAATATTTTAAACAAAAGTATTTCTAATAGTTAATAATCTAAATTAGTTATACAATATTAAAAAGTTATTCGAATATATAATTATTGATAAAGTTTATATTCTAAAAAACAATAATATTATATTATATAAAACTATTATTTAGTTTAAATTTAAGTTTTTATTAATAACAATTACAATAGTTTTATTCAATAAAATAAAAGATTTCCAAAGATATATAAAATTTGTTAAAACCGATAATAACTTATAAACATCAAAAAATCTTATTAAATAAGAAATTAAAAAAATATAAACTTGTTTAACCTTTTTAATATACATTCAGTAATAATATTAAAAATTATTATAAAAGTTATAGTACAATAAATCATTAAAAATGTAAAGAATAATACAATAATAGATTTATACTTTACTAAAATTTGAAAAGAAATTATAATTTATAAAATTTATACTTTATTAAACCTCAAACTTTTTAATAAAAAAATTATAAAGAATATTGCTATATTTTATATTTATAGAATAATATATTAATTTAATAAAAATAAATAGAAACTATATAAAGCTTTTTTAATAGAAACAAATAAAAAACTTATTATTGTTTTGCTATATAAAAGTATTATTTAGAATAAAAAATATAATCGGAAACTTATTTTTTTATTATTGTAATTAGGTTTTGATTATATTAAAAATTTATTTAAAGTAAAAAGTACTACATTTTAGAAAAGTTTAATTTAATTAATATTTATTTTGGTTAAAGAATTTTATAAAGCTTTTAATTATAAAACTATAACTTTTAAATTATTTAAAAAAGATAATATTATTAGTCAAATAGCTATAGTTTATTATAATAGTTTAAAATTAAAAGCTTTGTTAAAAATAATAGTAAAGTTGATTATTTTATTTAACAAAAAAGTTATAATATAATATATATTACTAATTACTTAGCTTTTTTTATATATTATTTTAAATGTTTTAAATATTAAAATAATATATTTTACTTTAAAATTAGATTTGAATATATAAGTTAAATTAATTTATTAATTTATAATAACTAATAAAATAATAATATTCTTTTTTTGATTTATTATTAAATTAATTAATTATAATTTTTAAATGTATTGCAATTATTGTATTATATTTAATACTTTTTTAAATAAAAAAAACAATAATTAAACTATTAATCAAATTTATTGTATTAATTAAATTTATACAATTAAATACTTTAAATTCTTTATTATAAATTTTTTTTAAAATAAATAAATTTAATTCAATATTCTAAGAATGTTGCTTAAAATAATAATAGAATTATTATTTAATATTTATTACAATCCAAATAGCAATTTAAACAATAATACATTTAAAATTCTATATATTATTAATAAATAATATTTTTATAATAAAAAGCTTTTAGTTAAAATTGATTTTTATTTAGAAAATCTGAATTTAAAGCTATTATCAACTTTAGAATTAATTTTAATTATTTTATATAATTTATAAAATAAAAACTTCATTATAAAGGATAATATTTACAATATTAAAAATTTAAATAAAACTATATTAAATAATTTAAATGAATTAGTTTAAATATCTATTAAATTAAACTATTTTATATTAATATTTATATTAAAGTTATACTTATTGTGTTTTAAGTTTTTATATTTTTAAGCTTAATACTTTTATTATTATTACAATTTTTCTTTTTCTTTTATAACTTTTAAAGTATTTTATTGTTTTTATAATTTTTCTTTTTCTTTTATAATTTTTAAAGTATTTATTATTTTTATAATTCAAAGTTTTCTTTTATAGTAACTTTTAAAATATTTACTATTTTTATAATTTTTTTTTTGTAGTTTTTAGAGTATTTATTATCTTTACAATTCAAGGTTTTTTTTTTGTAGTTTTTAAAACACTTTATATTTATTAAAACCTATTTCTTTTATAAATAAATTAAACAATTAAAAATATTAAAAATATATCGAATAAATTATTGTAATTATAATTTTATAAATATTATTTAATACTAATAATATTTATATTTTTTTGTAATTATTATTTTAATTATACAAAATATTATTATATATAATTATAAATAACAAAGCTATAATAATATTACAATATAAAATTATTAATTGCTTATTAGTATAACAAACTATATTGGTAATTATATTATTTATTATTATTATTATTATTATTATTATTATTATTATTATTATTATTATTATT
>NGKI01000001.1:3168347-3179288 GCA_002162615.1 Myriosclerotinia duriaeana
TATTATTATTATTATTATTATTATTATTATTATTATTATTATTATTATTATTATTAATTTTACTAACTTTATTTTTATTGCTAACTTTAATTTTATATAAAATATTAATATTCAATTTCGAATTATTATTAAATATTAATTACAATAATAATATTAATATATATATAAAAACAAAAACAAAAATAAAATCAAGTTTATTTAATTAAAAGTTTTCAAATAATAAAAGTTTTACTAGTATTAATAAATTTATAAAACTATTTAATAATATAAATTAAATATTAATGTATTATAAATTATTATATTAATATAAATTTATATTTATAAGATACAATGAATATATTAAATAATATAATAATAATATTTAATAATATTTATAATTTTAATTTGTTATTAAAAATTAATAAAAATAATAAATCAAAATTGGAATATAAAAATAAAAGTAATAAATTATATATAATAATTAATATATTAATAAAAAAGCAAGTATATTTTTATTAAACTTAATTTTATTAAATAATATAAATACAAAATTAATATTCAATTCTATTAGTAGTAGAAAATTATTGCCTTTTTATTTAGCTTTTAATTTATAGTACAAATATATATCAATATTTCAAAAAGATTATAAACAATTGTAAAAGATTTGAATAATAAACTAGAAAATAAATCGGGCTATTAATAACTATAATAATAAAAATAGGGATATAGAATTTATTTTATTATTTTATTTAGATACATTTAAATAAACTATACACGAAAAATTTCTAATATTATAATTAATAAGAAAGTTTATTATAATAATATTTGAAAAGCAAATAAGTTTGTTAAATAAAAAAAAAAGAAAAAAAAAGTAAATTGTATTTATATTATATATAAGATATAATATTATTAATATAATTTAATAAATTTTATATTTAGGATATTAAATATATTAGAATTAAAATATAAAATACATTTTGGTATAATATATTATATTAATTATTTAAAAAAGTTTTAGAAATTAAAAGTATAGGGATTATTAATTATATTAATATCTAATAATTTTGTATATAATATTAAAAATAATATTATATTGTTAAAAAATATTATTAAATTTATTTAACTAATATTAAATTAAATTAAAGAATAAATTATATTTATTAATTAAAAATATAAAAGCAAATGTTTATAAAAAATAATAAAAAACAATATTTTAATAATATTGTAATTAGTTATAATCATAAAAGATTTTGAAATAAATATTAAGAATTTAAGAATTATATATAAAAAGTTTTTATTTATAATTAAAATATTAAAAATTAGTTTAAATATAATTCGATATTAAATAGATATTTATATTTAATAGAATTATAATTTAAAATTAAAAAAAAAACCTTGAAAATTCAAACGAACAATATTTTATTAAATAAATAATCAATATACAAATTAAAAAAACAAAATTATTATATTTTATAATTTTTATTAAGGGAGATTTTGAAATAGAAGAATATAGTAAAGCAAATATTAAGAAATTAACAAATAATAATATATGAAAAATATTAATATTGTTATTTATACTATTTATAAATAATTTTAATATATATAAAAATATATATTACATTTTGAAAACTTTTTATATTATTTTAATATATTTTAATTATAAGAAAAAAAGAAAACCAGGTAATTTATTTATATTAATATTAAAATTTTATCATATTAGTATAAATAATATAATTAATAATTTAAAAATAAATATAAAAACTTTAATAAAAAAAGTTATATTAAAAATTAAAAAATATAATATATTTGTAAAAGTTTATTTAATAGTATTAATTACTAATATATTATAAATAATCGATAATTCAGAATTTATAAAATATAATACTTTCCAAAACTATTAAATATATTTTATTATAAAAAATAATCAATATAATTTAAATTATAATATTATAAAAAACAATCAATACTATTATAATACTAAATATATTCGAAAAATAAAGCAAAATATCTAAACAAATCAAAATCACAATAAATATTTCTAGGAATTTAAAATATAAAAAAAGTTTTTTGTTATAACAAAATTAATATTATATTTGGATTTAATTTCGAATTATAATTATAATATATTTTATTTAAAATAATATAAAATTAGTAAAATATTAATAAGCTTTTTATATAATTATATATTAATAAAATCTAGGAGGTTAACTTTTATCAAAACTTTTTAAATATTTGTATTTCTTTTTAATTAGTTTTATATTCAAAACCTTTTATATTTATTTTTTTAATTATTATTTAAAGTTAAAAAGGTTTTAATATTAATATCTTTTATATTGAAGTATTATAATCATTTAATATAATACAAAACTAGCTTTATACAATTATTATTAATAATTATTCAAAAAAATATATTTATAGAAATCTTAATAAAATATTTCTAATATATTACTATAACTTTTTTGAAATTATACATTTAATTAAATAAGTTTATTTCGAATAAAAAAAGTAGAACATTATTATAAAGTTTATAAAATATTTATAAAATATTAATTACTATTATTTTTTATATAAACATTCAAACAATAAACAATTAAAGAATAAATAATAATAAAAACAATTTTTAATTAAACTTTTCTAATATAAATAATATAATTCATTAAAAAATAATAAATATTAAAGAAAAAAATAAAAACAATAGTTTAAATATAAATAATATTATATTAAGTAATAATAAGTATAAATTAACAAATAAAAATATAAATATAAATAGAAATATTATATCAAAATAACAAAAAAATTAATTAAATAAATAGAAAAAGCTTTTAAGTTTTTTAAATATTTATATAAGCTTATATTTATTGAATAATATCTTAGAATATAAATATATTATAGTTTATAATATATTTAATAAAAAGTAAAAATATAAATAAAGTAATTTGCTTTTTTTTATATTTTTGTTAATATTTATATAAAAAATAAAAGGTTTAAATAACTTGAAATATTATATTTCCTTTGAACTTTATAGCTTACTTTTTTGCAAAAAACATTATATTGTAATTATTTTGCTTTAAGTTTATAAAGGTATAAACAAATAATTATTTTAAATTTGTTAATCTAATAAGAATAATTAAGAAGTATTATTTTATATTAATTTATAGCTTTATATTATTAACAAAAAAAATCTATAATAATAATAAAGAACTAAATAGAAATAATAGTAATAATAAATTAAAGATTAATAATAATACTAATTATAAAATAATATTTGTAAATTTGAAAAGGTATAGTAAAATAAAATAAACAATAATAGAGCAAGTATTTCGAATTCTATTAAGATTATTAAAATTATTAATAATACTATTCAATTATTTATTTAATATTAGATTAATTTAAAACTTTAATAGAAGTAAGTTTTTCTAATATTATTAATATAAATTATAATATTTAAAAGTTTAAATTATTATATTAGGAATATTATTTAATTCAATTAATAAAATAGAATACAATAATATTAACAAATTTTTTTTAAAAAATTTGAAAAACGAATTATATGTAAAATAAATGATTTCTATTGTATTTGAAAAAATATATTATATTAAATATACTAATTAATAGTAATAAAATTTAATAAAAAATAGTACCTTTTTTTTTAATAAATATTTTTGATAGTATTGATATATACAACTTTTATTTTGTAATACTAATTATTAAAATGAAATATAAAATAATAATTTATAAATTGCTTATACTTTATTATAATCAGGAATATATAATAAATACTTTTTTGAATAAATTTTAAAATAACAACAACAATAACAACAACAACAATAATAATAACTTGATTAATAAAAATATTAAAAGTAAATAAAATAAGAATAAAAGAAATAATATAAATAATACTAAACAAAGAAATATTTTAAACAAAAAAAATTATAAAAAAGATTACAAAATAAAATTTAGTAATAATAAAATCGAAGTTAATAATAATTATAGTTTTATTAAAAGTAGTAATTAAATAAATAAAAAAGTAAAGTATTTAAATAATAAAGGATTTATAAATAAAGTGAAATTAAAGTTAAATAAAGTAAAACTTGGTATGTAGGTATTAAGGTAATTATAATTAATATTATAATTATAGTAGAATTAGATGTAGAATTGGATGTAGAATGTATAAGAGGGAATAATTCAAAGGT
Source organism: Myriosclerotinia duriaeana (assembly GCA_002162615.1). Classification (NCBI taxonomy): domain Eukaryota; kingdom Fungi; phylum Ascomycota; class Leotiomycetes; order Helotiales; family Sclerotiniaceae; genus Myriosclerotinia; species Myriosclerotinia duriaeana. Next base: position 3,172,520 of record NGKI01000001.1, read on the forward strand.
ATTTCTTATATATAAAGGTATATCGTTTAGAGTATATATAGTAATAAGTTAGTATTACTAGTAGTATAATATTAATAGATATTTTTATATTGTATAAATGATTAGTATTATTAGTATTAGTAGTAGTAATAGTAGTAATATTAATACTAATATTAAAATATAATAATATAAAAGATAAAAAACAGTTTTAAAAAAATCTTAAAATAAGTTCAAAACTATTTAGAGATATTTTAAGCTATAAATCATTTCAAGATATTTAAAACAATTAATAAGTTATTACAACCAACTCAATTTAAAGATAGTTTTAAAAGAACTTTTAAAACAGTTTAAATCAAATTTAAATCAATCTAAAATATATCTAAACTAATTGAAGACAATGTTGATATAAATTCAAAATGGTTTTGAAACCGTTTCAAAACCATTTTGAAAATATAAAACTATCTTGAGATGTTTCAAACTTTATTAAATACGCAACAAAGTAAAGAAAATTTATAATAACATTAAAAAATTAAATAAAAATAATAGCAATAATAAATTAAAAATTATTAATAATATCAATTATAAAGCAATATTTGTAAATTTAAAAAAGTATAATAAAATAAAATAAATAATAACAAAACAAATATTTTAAATTTTATTAAAATTATTAAGATTATTAATAATACTATCCAATTATCTATTCAATATCAAATTAATCCAAAACTTTAATAAAAGTAAGTTTTTCTGATGTTATTAATATAGATTATAATATTTAAAAGTTTAAACTATTATATTAAAAATATTATTCAATTTAATTAATAAAATAAAATACAATAGTATTAATAAATTTCTTTTAAAAAATTTGATAAACAAATTGTATTTAAAATAAATAATTTCTATTATATTTGAAAAAATATATTATATCAAATATACTAACTAATAATAATGAAATTTAATAGAAAACAATATCTTTTTCTTTTAGTAAATATGCTTAATAATATCAATATATACAACTTTTATTTTGCAATATTAATTATTAAAATAAAATATAAAATAATAGTTTATAGTTTATTTATATTTTATTATAATTAGGAATATATAATAAATTTTCTTTTAAACAAACTTTAAAATAATAACAACAATAACAATTATAATGATAATAATAACTTAATTAATAAAAATATTAAAAATAAATAAAATAAAAATAAAACAAATAATATAAATAATGCTAAACAAAAAAATATTATAAGCAAAAAAGATTATAAAAGAAATTATAAGAAGAAATTTAATAATAACAAAATTGAAGTTAATAATAATCACAATTTTACCAAAAACGATAATCAAATAAATAAAAAAAGAAAATATTTAAACAATAATAAATTCATAAATAAAGTAGAATTAAAATTAAATAAAGTAAAGTTTAATATATAGATACTAAGGCGATTATAACTAGCATTATAGCCATAATAGAACTAAATACAGAACTGAATATAGAACATACAGAAAAAACGATTTAAAGGTATTTCTTATATATAAGAGTATATCGTTTAAAGTATATATAGTAGATAGTACAATGTTAATAAACATTTCTATATTGTATAAATGATTAGTACTATTAGTACTAATAGTAGTAATAGTAATACTAATAGTACTATTACTAGTATTATTAGTAATGATATTAAAGCATAATAATATAAAAAATAAAAGATAATTTTAAAAGAGTTTTAAAATAGTTTCAAAACAATCTAAAAATGTCTTGAATTATAAGTTATTTCAAAATATTCCAAATAATTAATAAATTATTATAATTAATCTAATTTTAAAATGATTTTAAAAAAGCTCTTAAAACAATTTAAATTAAGCTTAAATCAATTTGAAATATATTTAAATTAATTAAAAATAATATTAATATAAATTCAAAACAATTTTGAAACGATTTTAAAATTATCTTGAAAATATAAAACTATCTTAAAATGTTTGAAACCTTATTAAATACGCAACAAAGTAATTATTTATTTAATTTTTTGCAAATCTAAAACAAAGTAATTATAATATAATATTTTTTACCAAAAAATAAAAGTTTAAAAGAAATATAGTATTTACTTAAATTTTTCATTTTTTATATAAATATTAATAAAAGTATGAGAAAAACAAGTTACTTTACTTATATCCTTACTAGTATTTTACAAAAAAATAATATAAATCAAATTCGTTTAATATAATTATTAAATAGAATATATTTAATTTATTGAAATCTTAAATCATAAAGTATAGAAATAAGTATTACATAATCTATTAATATTTAATCGTTTTTTAAATAATAAAATATTATTATTTAAATTTTTTATTTAAAATAATATTATTATATTATTTAAATAATAAAATATAATTAAAAACTTATAAATCTTTAATATAAAAATATGTATAAATCGTTTTATTTATACAGTACTAGCGATGTTATATTAGCTGTTTTCGAAAATCATATTAAAAATCAACAAAACTTATAATAATCATTTGTAAATATATTATTTATATATACATTTTTTATATAATTTCTTTTATTAATTATATTAAATTTTAATCAAAATTTAATAAAAATAAAGTAAATTTTTTTTAAATTTTTTTGGATTGTGAAATTGAGATTCAAGGTCAGAATAATTCAAAATCTATAAAAATATGTAATTTTATTAGTAAAATAAGCGAACATCAAGACCTTTTTTTAAATAAGTTTTTAAATAATATAAATAACTACATATAATAGTTTCAAATTAATAAAAACTAGGAAAACATATTTATTATTTTATAATTGATATATATATATATTTTTAATTGATTATAATAATATTAAATATAGTTTTTATACAATTGAAAATATAGTAAAATTGTTATTTTAGGTGTGTTTTCAACAAATGGTTACTAGTAAAAAAAAAGTCGAATATAAGATTAGTCTAGGAAATATCGAAAACGATGATAATAATAACGATAATAACGATAATAATAATAATGATAATAATGATGTTAAAATAGATGAAAGAAAAGATTAACTACAACTTAAATATACGAAATCCGCTAAAATCTTAAAAGTAGTGGATAATCAAAAACAAAAAGTTTAAGAAAAAATCTTTATTAAATATACTAAAGCGAAAGATATTATTATAGAAGAATTAAAGTGTTATAATAAATAATAATATATAGTAAGATTTAATAAACAAAAAGATTTAAAGTTAATATAATATATTTTTTCTAAGTTATTAACCTTTAATTATATATTTAAAGCAGTTTGTATAAAAATATTAAAAAATTATAAGAATTAAAAGCTCATAATTATAAAAACAATAAAGTTTTTTATATATAAATGAATAAAAAAAAGTATAGAAAAATTACAATAATATATTAGTTTTTAGGTAATTATAAAAGTTCTATTAAATAATTATAAAAAGTATTAATTACTAATATTATTTCAATTATTTAATTAAGTTGTTAAATAGGATAATATATTGCTTCTAGGAAAGGAGTTTTTTAAATATATTATTTTCTTTTTTTTCTAGTTTTCGTATAAATTAAGCTAACCCAAAATAGATATAATAATCAAAATTCTAGTAACAATTAGATTAACTTAACTTTTTGAATTTTATAGATAATAAAAACTATTTAAATATATTTAGAACTATTTTTTATTAGTATATAATAACTTATACAAAAAAAAAGATTTTGTGATTTATTTATAAAAAACTTTCCATTTCAAAAAATATTATTTTTGAATTAATAAAAATTATATGTAGCGATTAATTTTAATAAAAATTCTAATAATATTAATAATAAAAATTCTAATAATATTAATAATAAAAGGTTTTTCAATTAATGTATAATTATATTATTATTAATATACAATATTATACAAAGAAAAAGTCTTTTAGTATAGCGGTTAGTTTATTAGTAAGTTTGTTTGTTTTGTTATTAATATATTTATTTATATTTTGATATTTATAGATGTATAATTTATTAGTTATTTAAAGTAAAGTTAATTCAAATAAAAATTAATATTGTATATTAAATGAATATAAGTATAAAAGATTAAATTAATAAAAATATAATTTAAAACAAACAACAAAAAGCAAAGGAGGGGATAAAAAACGAAGGATGAATAACAAAAAGCAAAGAAGGGGATAAAAAACGAAAAACAAAGGATGAAAAGTGAAGGACGAAAAGATAAGAATGAAGGTGAGGATAAAGGTAAGGATAAAGATGAAGACGAAAGTAAAGACGAAAAGTAAAGGACGAAGAATAAAGGACGAAGGGCAAAAAACGAAAAGGTAAAAACAAAAAGCAAAGGATAAAAAGTGAAAGATAAAAAAGTAAAAACAAAGAGCGAAAGATAAAAAATAAAGAACAAAAAGCGAAAAACGAAAGATAAAGAATAAAAAGCAAAAGAGAAGAACAAAGAAGGGAATAATAGCCTTAAACTATTTACAATTAGTATATAACAATTATGCTTTTACTTTTTGTAGAATATTAATTTATTGAATTTAGCTTTACTAATTATTAATATATTATAATAAATATCAAATATTATTATTAGAACTAGTATCTTAATTATTTAGTAATATATAAAATAAATAAAGAATTTAATATAATTTTAATAAAATCTTGAAATAGTTTTGATATAATCTTAAATCAATTTTGACATTATTTTGAAAGGATCTTGAGACAATCTTGATATTATAAACAATCTCAAAATATCTTGAATTTATTTTGGTTCATTTTAAAACGTATTAAAACGTATTGAAACTGTTTTACAATAGTTTAAAGATAATCTTGGATTATAATATATCTAAAGATAATTTGAAAATAAGTTTGAAAAGGTTTTAACATTGTTTTAAACCTTTTCAATTGCGCTAGTAAGTATATTTAAATCAAAAAAATCAAAAACGTTTTTTATATTTTTCAATTTAATTGTTTGATTAATAGATTGAAATATATTAGTTTGATTTAATAGTTTATTTTTGAAAATATTATTAAAATTGATATAAAATAGATTTAATATTGTATTTATTTTTATAAATAATTAGATTATAAATAATTGAAATTATAGAAGTAATGATTAATTGAAATAATAAAAAAACTATTTAATAGATTTTGTTAAAATTTATAGTTTATTGTTAAGATTTAATAATAATTAAAGGAATATATATTTTTTAGTTTTAAATGTTTTATATAATATATAATTAGTATTATTAAATATATTAGTAAATATATTAATATTTAATAAATTTATATTTATATTTTATTTGATATTTTTTTTATTTTTTATTTATTATAATATAGTTTGTATTTGTATTTATATAAATTATATATATTTATAAATATATTTTTTTTAGTTTATTTAATAATCAAAAGATATATTGTTATATATAATTGAATTTATTATATATAAATAATATAAATATGATATATAATAATTAATTTCTTTTTATTTTAATTTATTCAAGTATATATTAGAATATTTAATATTTTTATAATTTTCTTTTTAAATAATAGTATTTTATATAAATTTGAAAATAGACGATTTTATTTATAATATATTCTTTATATAAAAAAGAATAATGTTTTAATATAATTTTTTAAAATATAATAAGAATTTTAATAATTTTAAGAATTTTAATATTATTTTGTTATTTATGAATTTTAAATATAATATTATTTTAATTGAGTTTTATAATATTTTTAATTTAATATTTATATTAAAAAGTTTATATATTATAGTTTTAATATTCTTATTAAATAGTAAAAACTTTTATAAAGTTTTTTTCTTTTAGCTTTTTGTAAATAAAGTTATATTTTTTGTAAAATATATAGTTGATTGAATTAAATTAATTTAGATTAGTTTAAAGTTTAGTATATATTGTAATAGTATGAATATAATGATTGTAAAAGTAGTTGTAGAAATGATTGTAATAATGAAAGTAGTTGTGGTAATAGGGGTTATAGAGGTTGTAGAGGTTATAAAAATAAATAATTAAAAATTGTGTCATAATAAAAAAGATTTTTATATAAAATAAATATTATTTAAAATGAATATTATTATTATTTTAAAAAAAAAGTATTATATAATTATGTTAGTAGTTTTGTATTTTTAATATAGTTTTGTAAAAGATTTAATTGATATTTTAAATATATAAAAATCTTTTTCAAATTTCTTATATTATTTTATTTTATTAATTTATTTTATGTATTTTTTTTTCTTTATTAGTTTTCTAATATTTCATATAATACTTGTATATATTTGTTTTTAATTTTAAAAGTTTAATATTTATTTAAATAGATTTATATTTTTTGTATTAGTTTTATTCAAATAAAGTATACAATTTGATTAGTAAATAAATTTGTAATAATAGTTTGTAATTCTATTTGTATTTGAATATATATTAATATATTATTTTAAGTAAATATTTCAAAATTTTATTGATATATTTTTTTCATTATTATAATTATAAAAAATTTCTTTAGCTTTATCAATTTATATAATATACAAATTAATATTTAAAACTTTTAAACTAATTTTGCCATTATATTATTTTCAATAATAAAATCTATAATCAAATTATATAAAAAATTATAATTAAAGTTTAATTTAATAACCAATATTATTATTTGTTTAAAAACAAATAATAATGTAAATTTATTATATAATAAAGTTAGTAAACATTTTAAATATAAAAAAATTATTTAGATTAATAATAATAATAATAATAATAATAATAATAATAATAATAATAATAATAATAATAAT
>NGKI01000001.1:3180664-3193902 GCA_002162615.1 Myriosclerotinia duriaeana
TAGTATAGTAGTATAGTAGTATAGTAGTATAGTAGTATAGTAGTATAGTAGTATAGTAGTATAATAGTATAGTAGTTTTATTAAAAACCTTTTAAATTAAACCTATTTTAAATATACTTAATAATCCTATAACTAATATAACTAGTATATTTAAAGATAGCTTCAATTTGAAGCTTAGATATTGCAAGCTTTAACTACTTTTTTCAAATTTATAGTTTTCATAGTAATTTTAATAGTTTTAATGTATATTCAACAATTATAATTATATTTCAAAGCTTATTTTAATATAAATTACATATTCAAATAGTTTATATTAATATTAATATATATAGATTTTCTTTTATTATTTTATTTATAATATTAAATTAATAATATTAATTTGAATAAATATTAAAACAAAAAAGCTTAAACTATTTTCTAGATTTTAATTGTAATTAATTGAAAGGCTCAAATCGCATATTATTAAACGAGGAATGAAATTTCTTATATTTTTACATTGAAAATATGTCATTCTATAGTACCTACGATGTTATACTAGCCATTTGTTGAAAACACACCTAAAATAGCTATTTTACTATGTTTTTAATTATACAAAAACTATAATTAGTATTATTATAATTAATTAAAAATTTATATATATATCAATTATATATTAATAAATATATTTTTCTAGTTTTTATTAAATTTAAACTATTATAATATAGTTATTTATATTGTTTAAAAACTTATTTAAAAAAGTTCTTGATTTTCGCTTATTTTATTAGTAAAATTATAAATTTTTATAAATTTTGAATTATTCTAATTTTAAACTTAAATTTCACAATCAAAAAAAATCTAAAAAATAATTTATTTTATTTTTATTAAATTTTAATTAAAATTAAATATAATTATTAAAGAAAATTATATAAAAAATATATATATAATTAATATGTTTACAAGTGATTATTGTAAGTTTTGTTGATTTTTAATATGATTTTCGAAAACGGCTAGTATAACATCGCTAGTACTGTATATCTATATAATAAGAATATAGAATTAGCAAGCTAACAATAATATTATTATTTGAATTAATAATTATAATACTGAATTAATTGATTATTGTTATAATATATTATATTATAAAAAATAAAAATAAATATTCGTTATTTAAAAAAAATCATCACAATTAATATTAATAATTTTTAAACATTTTCTGTATCAAAAATATTAAACTTTATTATAATAATTTTAATTTATTAATATTAAATAAAATCCTAATATAGTATTAATAAAATATATTTAATAAATATCTTTTTATTTTTTATTTTTTTAATATTTTCTATAATTGTATTAATTTATATTTTTTAAAAAGAAATTCATTATATTAGAGTTACTATAGATTAAAATTAATGCTATCGATTATTATAAATAGTCGGGAGAATTTATCTAGTAGCCGGCGAGTAGGTTATAAAGTTACTATTTTTATAAAATCATTATCTTTTATACTTTTCTTTGAAAAGTATAAACTCGTGAAAATTTATTTTCCCTAACCGTATTATTGGGAATATTGTATACTTTTGAAAAATTAACTTTTGGTATATATAAACTAGAATTGAATTTTAATTTTTTATTTAATTGAATTAAAAAGAAATATAGTATAATTATATATAATTTACTTTATAAAGTTTTAAATAAAAGTTTAAAATAAATCATATAAAGTAAATCTAATTGAAAGAAAAAAATCAATTTTAAATTATAGTATATAAATATTAAGAGTTAATTTTTTAAAATGTATATAATAGTAATACTCCTCCCCCTCCTTTAAAACAAATATTAAATCTTTAAATATATTACAAGTTAAAAATTTAATATTTGTTTATAAAAGAGAATATTGTTTAAATTTAAATATATAATATTATATTAAATCCGATTGGTTAGTATTAAATTAGATAAGTTTATATAAACAAGTATTTCGATTAATCAAAAAATCAAAATAAACAATATTCCTATTCATTTACGTTTTATTTATATATTGTTTATTATTACCTTTAATTATTTTTTATTTATTTTTCTTCGATTTTAAGAAACCTTATTCTACAAAGAGTTTAATATAATATTATATATTTAAATTTAGATGATAGTAGTTTTCGGAAGTGTTTTTATAGTAAAAAGTAGAATGTTTTATTTAAAAGAGTGGGTGGCCACTAAGGTCCACTTATACTCGTTTAATCTAAGCTATACTCTCCTCTCTTGAAAGAACAGACTGGTATAGGTAGATAGATGTTACATAGACCACCTTGATTGAGATCATAAACCAGTTGTAAATGATACCTAGGAAAGAACACATCTGTAGTAGTAGGATGCGTGAGTGGACCTCGGGAGTGCAAGATATAGGGCCGTGCACGATGTGGGGATCTTGGTTATGACTAGCTTACCAACTCAAACCTCACCTCACTTCGATCTCAACCTTCACAAACCTCAATTGCAATTGGATCATCACCGTTGACCCCAATGCTAATACTGACGTTCCATGATATCATGTTGAAAAAAATAGCTGGAGTACCCATTTTGAAAGTCAAAGACCGGGACGAAGCATTGAACCACTTGTCGAGCAAATACAGTGGCAGAAAGAACCTGGCACTTTCTGTGGACTATTGTTGTATTGACCTTACTAGCAGTCTGAAGAAGTATCTCTATGATAGAAAAGTATGTCTGCTATAATCCTAATACTCCCCTGGAATGACTTGCTCCCCGCTGTACGCTCATCCTCTACTATCCACTCCATTATTAGACTGCAAATTCTAACACCGTCCACACGCCAGTTGTTTCGAGTCTCCTAGCTTATCTGCATAGCCTGATCTAGTGTAGAGTTTCCAATATACGAAGATTCTTTCGATCCGTGTTTTTAAAACCTATTAATAACTTGCACAGTTTATCAAAAGGAATAGAAGAAACTTATTACTTGCATTGTGAATCATCATTTTTGCTTTTGCTAAATATATTTATAACAGTTACAACTTGAGGCTTATTACTTGCTTTATATTTGCTAGTCTCTCGCTCTAGTTTTTTCTGTTGTCTACATTCCTGTTTTGGATTTTGATTCGTGTCCTGCAGTGCAGCTGCGACGGCTGCTAGTATCTCCGCGTTGCTCAGCGTTTCTCATAGCACTTTGCTTCCTTCCTTCTTTTGCGTAAATACAGGAGGCTTTTCTACCACCTTTCATTCATTTGAATTTTGGTCTGGGTTTCGCATTCTCTAGAATTTGTTCATCTGCTTCGTTACTGTTCTCGGCCATTTGAACATCAATATTTGCGCGCTGTAGCTCGGTGACTATATAAGCTATCAGATATAGGGTTCTTCATAGCAAGTGACTAGTCATGGACAAAAACTTACAATTTGAAGGTTCTCACTGCGCAAAGTACCGCAAGATCGAATCTTCCGCAACAGATTCCATGCCACGTTCTGCGGAATAGGATAATAAAGGATTTATTACCAACTATCAAACTTCTAGTTAGCGTATGGATAGTTTTAAGTGTGGTGGTGAGTGAATTCAGTGTGCGAAACAGCGCTCATAGTGGCGTTGAACGTATTCCAAGAAAAAGACAATGCTCAGCCCCACTTCTCTCCATTCAAGTGTTCCAAGGTTCTAGCTACCTATTCAATATGAAGCCATTCGAGTACCCTCCTTATGAAGGGCAGTAAGGATTTGAATGTTATTAATATAAAGTGAAAGGTACTTTTAACTGAGCAAACGATTTGCATAGGGCTCGCTATCCTTGATTAGTGGTTTTCGAATGTTGGTTAACTAAAGCGATTGTTACAATATTTAAAATACTATTGGTTGAATGTTGTAAATACTGAATTCGTATCACTAATAAACAAGTTAATATTGGCTATCGAGAAATCAAAAATGGATTTGAGGTTAATTGTTGCTGATCTGCTTCGAAGAGATCAAAGTGAATGGCATACCTTCTCAAGAAGGTATGATATTGAGATTACTCATAATAAAGGGTTGATGTTATTATTATCCTGAGCTGCTGTTGGGTTTCAATTTTGTGTTTAATTGAATGTGTCATTATAATTCATTACATTCTAAGAATGTTGGCTATAAAAGCATAATTGGAACTGTTTTTGTTGGATTATGATTGATGTGTCCTGAATAGTTCAACAGAGTAATACACAAGGCATGTACATCATATCCTTGCTTCGGCTTCTAGTCTCGCTTCGGCTTCGAAGCGAGAATAAACTTAAGTTAAAAGGTTCCTTTGTGTCGGAACAAGTCCGAACTACCTTGATCTTTACCTCATCGTCGACTGTTCATCCAAAGACAACAATTCAATTTTAATCACGTTATCAAATTGCGAAGTGGAAAGACAACTAGATCTTTAGGCTGCTGTTGTGCGGGGCGGCAGCCACTTTCCGATCAATACAATCGATTCATTATAAAGATACCTTGATCTCTATCTACCTCATCGTCGACTGTTCACCCAAAGACAACAATTGAATTTCAATCACTTTATTAAATTGCGAAGCGGGGAGACAACTAGATCTTTAGGCTGCTGTTGTGCGGGGCGGCAGCCACTTTCCGATCAATATAATCGGTTCATTATAAAACTTCACTATGGGTGCTACGTGGAGGGAAATCTGTTCATCGCTTGCTGGCTTTGCGGCATTATTTATAGTTCACAGAGTCCCCGTCAAATCCAACTTTTCAAAAACCATCAAACTCTTTGTACTCATAACCATTACACTCAAGATAACGGACGGCAACATATCAGCAACCATGATGAAATATCTCATCAGCATCTTGAAATCTCTAGCTGAAACTCTCGGTCTTTCAGGGCTTTTAACTGTAGTACTATTCCTCGTGGCCTTCTTCTTTTTTTGTATCGTCAAACCCTCTGGTGAGGTTGTCGCCAACATGCACAATTCCACTCTTGCATTCTTCACCAATATCTCCAGAGACCTTTTTCGATTTTTTCGCGGCGCCTACAGAGACAGTTTTCGATTTCTCCTCGATCTTCTTCGAATTATTCTCGATGTTCTTCTACGCCTGCTTCGATTTTTTCGCGGCGCCTACAGAGACAGTTTTCGATTTCTCCTCGATCTTCTTCGAATTATTCTCGATGCTGATAAACAAAGATTGTGTTTATTCATTATCATCCTTGTGGTTGTGATCCAGTAAGTTATTCCTGTTTATTTATTTTCCGTTACTTGAACCTCGTGCTAATTTGTTGTTCGCGACAGCCCTATCCACGTTGTTGTCGAGGTCGTTCAGGATTTGGTTATTGCTCCGATGTTTGATGCCTTGTAAACTATCCCATCTTATTTAATATCTGTTGCTTGAACTTTACACTAACTTGCTTAATAGCCTGAAATTAAAACTTATATGGCAATCACTATTCCAATAAAATACAACAACACTCATCATATCTCCTTCCACTTACAACTCTCGATAGCGGACTTTGCAGCCTCTCTTTTGATGGTCTAGGCATATGAGTTTTGGGGGTCTAAGTTTCGGCGTTCGGAGTGGATTATTGGTACAAAAAAAAATGGCTGGACTCATTTCAATATGGCGTGGCAGTGGAATATGAAACAGACCAGGATGGATGTCGAAGATGGTGATCTCTTATCACAAAAGTGTCTCTTCTTTGATTTTCCGGATTGCTTCTTTCGATGAACTTGAAGGCTAGCCTACTGATTACATAGTAGTATAATCTGTCCATTGGGATAGTTATGAGAACCTTTCTTGGTCTTCAATTTAGCTAGCTCTTTAAAATACAACCTCATGTTCCTACATGTTTTGCTTTTTCTCAACCTTCTCTCTACATCAAGATACTACCTCTAGCGATAATATCATATGGCTAGCTTCACTAATACTCTTCAAAGGAATGAATTAGCTAAGGCTCAAAGAGCTCTAGCAGCATTAAATGTAGATCCACAGCAACTCAATCGTGTGAGATTGAGATCTGACGGTTCTCCCACCACCATATACATCAGATCGATCGAATACAAGAACTCGATCTTAGAGTCCAAATCCTTCTAGCTCATAGGAGCGACGGATGCAGCTGGCAAGGGAGAGCGAGGCCTCCATACTAGATAGACAATTCGAAGTTTAAGCATAGAAAGAAAAAAAGTATACTTGGTATACAAACCCGAACACAAATTGAAATAAATTAACTACTGCAAATTTACTAATCTCTAAAAAAGAAGCCCACAAAACATTTAAAAAAACGCTAAATCGTATAAAGCATCTGGAACAGCAAATAGATCTACTACACTATTGGGCGGTGGAAGCACAAAAAATCACTCGAGCCTGAGTAAGAAGCAGAAACCCTATCTTCCATTTTTACCCTTTGCCTTAAAGCCCTAGCCGAAACAAAAGCGGGCGAAGAGCGATAACAAAAAGCGACAAATTACAGAGCAGTAGATTATACATGAGCGTGAACGTGAGGCTTCACATCTATATCATCACCTCGCAGTGTCAGCCTTGGGACGCAGGGTTGGGCACTGGGTAGGGTATACCAGGGGTAACTGGGTATCCGGGATACCCACGGGCATATAAAACATGCGAGACTATAGCTATGTATTATAGAACAGTGGTTTGTACTCAAATCACAGAATATTTCTAAAGTCAAATTGGGAAAAAGTGAAGATACTTTAGATGGCAACTTAAGATCAATTGCTTACTGTTAAAATCACTAGGGTAGTGAAAATTAATAAATATTACTATGCAATTTTATATAATATTCATTATTTAAAAAACGTTAATATATAGAGGAGTTGTGGATTTATATAGATTGTTATTGAAATATTAATATTGTATAGTTAATATTAATTTAATCTATTTTATACAATTATATAATTCTTAATAATTATTTTGGAGATAAAATTCAATCAAAATTTGATAATTATAATTATAATGAAAAAAATAATTATAAAGGATGTTAGTATGACTGAATATTTTATTCAAATTTAATTCCAAAATAGATTAGTTAATTTTATTTTTTTATATAACTATTATATAACTTAATTGTTTTTTGCAAATATATAAAAATAAAATTTAAAATAAAAAAGAGTATTAAAACTAAAAAAAGTTAATAAATATTAATATATAGATTCTTGAAATTATAATTTTATATTAATATAATATGATTATTTATTATTATTCTTATCGATTATTTTGTATTAGGTTTTAAAAGAAAATTAATTCAAATATCATGAATCTAATTATTCTTTATTTTTTCTATAAATCATTACAATATATTAGGTATATCAATAATAATTAAGTTACTTATAAAATTAAAAAATCTATAATAGATTTTAAAATATAATTAAATAATCCAAATGGATTTAGTATTTTTATAAGTTTAATAATTTTTTATTTTTCAGTTTTAGATTAGAGTATAAGGTACTAAAATATTCATTTTGTTATATTCTTTTAAAGTTTTATTAAATTATATTTATATCAATTATTATTTAATATTTTTGAAGTATATATTATAATTTATAAAATTGTTATTGGTTTTGTTTTAGTATTAGTAATTAATTTTTATAAAGCTTTTTTTTTTCTTTATAACTTTAAAGCTTCAACTTACAATATTTGCAACAAATTCATCTATTAATTTAATTACAACCTTTTATTATAATATATATTTATTATTATTTTGATAATAGTTTTTTTAATGAAAAAAGAATAATATAAGAAAAGTTTTATAATCAAATAATATTAAAAATTAATAAAAATTAAAAAAGAATTAGAGGAAAAAAAGTATAAAAAAAGTTAAAAATAGTAATTAAGAAGAAGGATTTGTAGATGTTAGTAAAGAAGGAAAAAAAAAAGGAAAAATGTATAATAATTTTGATAAAAATAAAAATGAAAATAAGAAAAAGAAGATTTTAAAATTAATCAAAAAATTAAGAATTATATATTTGAATATAAAATTAATATTTTAAAATGAATCAATTAATAATAAAATAAAAGCAATTAAGATATATATAAATATATATTTGAAAATAAAAAAGGGAATATGTTTGATAAAAGTAATAATAGAGGCATAAAAGATTATAATTATTGTTGTAAAATGGGATATAAATATAAGAATAAAGTTTTAGAATGCAAATATAATAATCAGTTTAATAGAAAAGTTGATGTAAATTAATAAAGTTAGTAAAGTTAAAAGTGGAGAGTATTAAAAGTAAAGTTTTTAGTTTTTAACTTTGGTTTTGGTTTTGGTTTTAATTTATTAAATACAATACAATAGTATTAATATAAGATAAATATAAAGATTAATATAAAGATAAAACTTTTAATAAACTTTTAAAGCTTTCCAAAAGCAATTATATTATAATATTATTATAAATAAATAAAAATATAAATAAATAGATAAAATGAATAAATAATATAAATAAATAAAAAGATTACTAGTATATATATATATAATTACAATTATAAAAATCATAAACCTTAATAAAATTAAGATGAAACAAAATGTATTAATTAAATATTTGATATTTTATAGTTTTTAATATTTATATATTAGCAAATTAAAACTCATTTCGATATAATATTAATATATACCTTTTTTGTCAAAATTTTATATTTGTGTTTATATTTATATTACATTTAAAAAAAGTTAAGATTAACTATTTACTATAATATAATAATCAAAAAAAGTTTTGTAAGAATTAATAATTATTTTATTAAGTCAAATAATAATATAAAAAATGTATTTAACAAAATAAAAACTAATAATATTAATATTATTAGGAAAATTAAATAACAAAAAGCTTTAATACTTATAGAATATAAAAATTCTTATTCAGAAAAAAATTAATAAAAATTCAAACTAAAAAATCAGAGAACAAGAATTAAATTAAAATTATTAAAAAGAGATTTATAAATTGAATTTAATAGAAAAAATGAAATAAAAGTTATATAAATAAGGTTTTCATAATTCAAAAATTTGAGAAAAAATTTAATAAAAATCATAAATTTAAAAAGAAATTATAAATGTATATTAAAATAGAAAGGAGTATAAAATAAATATATAGAGTAGAAAAAAAAGAAATATTAAAATATAATTTGCTAAAATAGTTAATATTTCTTAATTATAAAGCAAAAGGAATTAATACTATATATATAAAAACGAAGCTTTATTCCTCCTATAAAATATTATTAAGAAAAATAAAAAATAATTATTATTAATAAAGAAAGAAAAATAAAGAAAAAGAAAAAAAATAGAAATAATAAAAATATAAAAAAGGAAAAAATTAAAGTATAAAATTATATTCCAGTCTAATATCGAAAAATTAAACAAATTTACTTAATAAATTTTCATTCAAATCCTGATTTCTTTTTCAATTAAAATATAAACAAATTTGGAAAATATTTATTTTACAAACAATATTTGGAGGATTTTATACTGAAATACAAATCTATATATTTATTTATATTCACAAATATCAAATAAATGAACAAAATTAATAATAACTATTATAAATAATAAGATCAAAATTGTATATATAAAATCTATTAAAATATTAATATTTTTTAAATATTCATACAATGCAAAGTAACAAAACAAAAAGTTATAACAAATTTTAATTCTTTTTTTTTTGCTTTTCAAATGTTTTATTAAAATAATCCAAAAAAATTATTATTTTAAATTATTATTTTTGAATATTCTAATAATGTTTTTATTATTATTATTTTTTTTATTTCTTACAAAACTTTTTAGTTTAATCTTTGTTTTAAATATTTCATAATTTGAATTAATATATAAATTTTATTTAATTTATTTAATGAATTTAAAAGTATTTATAATAAGAACTATTTATAATAGAAACTATTTATAATCAAAACCATTTATAATAAAAACTATTTATTTTTAAAAACACTAAAAAACTACCAAAATAAAAGAAATTGTTTACAATTTGTATAATAATAATTCAATCAAATATAAAGATATATTAATATAAATATAGATATTTGTTGAAATAAAAATACATAATTTTAATTACAAGTTAAATACAATCTATAACAAAAAAAAGCAATAACAAATTATAAACACTAAACAACAACTAATTAAATTAAAAAAATAAATTTATATATAAATATATTAAAAACCAACAAAATAAAATAAAAGATTAAAAATTAAACCAAAATTAATTTATTAACTTTACAATTTACAATTTTCAGAATAAAGCTTTTAATTATTATTTATTAATAGAAAAATTAAATATTCTATTTAATGATTATTTTAATATATTAATTATTTATATACAACAGCTTTTACATTTATTTATATTTTTAAAAAAGAATTTAAACTATATATTACAAATGATTATTATTTTATTAAAAGAATACAAAATATTATAAAAAATATATCTTTTTAAAGTAAAACAAAAGCAAAAATAATTAAAACTTATTATTATTGTTTATAAAAGAAAGTCTAAATAAATTTCAAAACAATTAAAAAAATGTTTTTAATATAAGAAGAAATATAAAAAAACCTGAAAAGTATATTATATATATTAATAACATTTTTAATAAACGAATAATTAATAGTACTAATAAAAAAAGGTTTTACAAAAAAATATAATTATAAATAATTAATTCTAAAATAAAAAAGCAATATAATCAAAAAGCAATATAAATAAAAAAGCAATATAAATAAAAAAGCATTAAAATTTTTTTAAAAAAATAAAAAAAAAATAAAAAAAAATTATAGTTTGTTTATACTTAAAACTTATTTTATTTTCTAATTTCTATTAATAATATTAATAAATATTTAGCTTTTTTTATTACTTTTAATAAATTTTGAAATTTTTTGGAAGTTTTTAAATATTGAATTAATTTTTTTGGTAATATTTATATAAATAATATAATAAAAGAAACCTTTATGTCGGAACACGGGTGTTTCGTTTACCCCACATTGTAGCCGGGGCAACCCCACCATAATATAGACTCCCTCACCGTTCGTACGAACGGTGAGGACTAGAGACAATACTAATACATTCAAACCCTTATGATTCATGAATCATTATTACCTTAAGTGTACCCAACACTTTATATATAATAAAACTTATTTAATATGAAATTCATAAACAAATTTTTGTTTTAGAGAAGCAAAATAATAGGATTATCCTGTTTTAAATATTAAAATATATTAAATTAAAAAACAGAATTAAGATTTAAGATTTTATTAATATCGAAATAACAAGTATATTAAAAATTTTAATAATTAGATAAAAAACTAACAACTAATCTTTTTCAAATGATTAAAAAGCTTTCCTTCTTTTAACTTTTTTTAACTTTTTAACTTTTTAACTTTTTAACTTTTTAACTTTTTAACTTTTTAACTTTTTAACTTTTTAATTCTTTAATTTTTTAAAAATAAATAATATTCAAAAATGCATAGTTTTAAATAGTTTTAAATAGTTTTAAATAGTTTTAAATAGTTTTAAATAGTTTTAAATAGTTTTAAATAGTTTTAAATAGTTTTAAATAGTTTTAAATAGTTTTAAATAGTTTTAAATAGTTTTAAATAGTTTTAAATAGTTTTAAATAGTGATTAAATTATCTCAAGATTAAATTATATATTAAAAATATCTTTTTAAATCAGTTTCAATATATTTCAAAATATTATTAAAACTGATTTAAAATTTTGTTAAAACTATTTCAAGATTTTATTAATATTATATTAAAAGATTTATTTATTTTATATACTAGTACTAATTAAAATAATTGTACTAATATTAATATTTATTACTAATACTCCTTTTACCCTCCGCTCTTCACTCTTTTCTTCCACCTTTTCATCCTTCTTTTCCTTCTACCCTTTCATCCTCCCCTTTTGTCCTTACTTTCATCCTTATCTTCATCTTCACCTTTATCCTCCACCTTTATCCACCCCTTCGTCCCCCCCTCCTTCCACCCCTTTGTCCTCCCCCTCCTTCCACCCCTTCATCCTTCCTCTTCATTTTTACTTTTATCCTCATCTTCATCTTTACTTTTGTTTTTCACGTTCGTTCTTACTTTTATTCTTTACCTTTATTCTTTACCTTTATTCTTTATTTTTATTCCTACTTTTATCCTTATCTTTATTTTTACCTTCGCCCCCTTCTCCGCCTTTTATCCCTTCCTCCACTTTTCATTCTTTTCTCCACTTTTTATTTCTTTCCCTGCTGTTCATTTTTTGCTTTTTGCTTTTTGTTTTAAATAATATTAATCTTTATTTGAATTAATTTTATTTTAAATAATTAATTAATGATATATTTATAAATATTAAAATTTAAATATTAATATATTAATAACAAAATAATAAAAGATTTAATAAACAAAGAATTATTTATTTATTTATTAATTAATTATTATATTATAATACTTTTTATATATACATTAATTAAAAAGTTTTTATTATTAATATTATTAAAATCTTTATTGAAATTAATCGCTATACAGTTTTTATGAGTTTAATAATAGTATTTTTAAAAATAGAAAATTCTTTATAAATAAATTATAAAATTTCTTTTTCTTATACAAACTTTTATATATTAACAAAAAATAATTTGAAATATATTTAAATAATTTTTAATATCTATAAAATTTAAAAAGTTATATTAATTTATTCATTATTAGAATTTTGATTATCATATTTACTTTAATTTAATTCAATTTATACAAAAATCAAAAAAATATATATATATTTAAAAAAACCTTTGCTTTAAAAGCAATATATTATTCTATTTAATTGTTTAAGTAAATAGTTAAGATAATATTAGTAATTAATACTTTCTATAATTATTTAACAAAGTCTTTATAATTGCTTAAAAATTAATATATTATTATAATTCTTTTATACTTTTATTTATTTATTTATTTATAAATAACTTTGTTATTTTTGTAATTATAAACTTTCAATTTTTATAGTCTTTTAATATTTTTGTATAAACTATTTTAAATATATAATTAAAGATTAATAATTTAAGAAAAATATATTATACTAACTCTAAATCCCTTTGTTTATTATATATTATTATTTATTATAATACTCTAATTTTTTAATAGTAATAGCTTTTGCTTTAATGTATTTAATAAAGATTTATTTTTCTTAAATCTTTTATTATTAATTATTTATTACTTTCAAAATTTTCGTAGATTTTGTATATTCAGATTTTAATTAATTCTTTTTATTTTATTATTATTATTATTATTATTATTATTATTATTATTATTATTATTATTATTATTATTA
>NGKI01000001.1:3194264-3206961 GCA_002162615.1 Myriosclerotinia duriaeana
ATTATTATTATTATTATTATTATTATTATTATTATTATTATTATTATTATTATTATAAAAACATATCAATTATTAAAATAAATCAATTATTAAAATAAATCAAAAAATTAAAAAAATTATTTTTATTCAATTTAAACTAATTATATTAAAGAATACTATTAAGTCGAATTATCATTTAAAAATTTTCTATATATTTATAATTTATATATTAGATTTATATTAAATAAATCAAATTTACTAGTTTATTATATTTATAAAAAATATCAAATATCGAGTTTTATTTTAAAATATTACGTTTTAATAGTTTTATAAATAAGTTAATATTATTGTTTTTAATTTAAAAGGGGTGACCAGAAGAGGGGGTGAGTTAGAAGTGGAGTAGGGAATTTACAACTGAAAGTCAAACAGATTAAGTAATAGATTATATTACTTCATAACGTTGTATTTTCATATCAAAAACGAATAGCTTGGCGGGCTATCATTCAAAAGGCGCAGCCCCAACAAAGTGTCCTTGATTATTTCTCTGTTTCCTCAACATCAGTATTGAGGTTTTCGATAAGCTTTCACGATAGAATCTGTATTTAGTACCTCAATATGGGATCCAAGAGCCCGGACGAATACCAGCAGAATCCTAATGGTACAGTTTTTCCTTCGCAGATGATCATTCACAAATCGTCAGCTAATCAATGCAGCTTCCAATTCCCTCGAGCTCAAGCCAGCCAATGCTGACCCTAAAATTTCTCAAAAGGGTTCTAGCTCGGCCGATTTGGACCGTGGAATTGTTAATGATGATGATGACATCGATGATGCTGGCGAAGGACCTGGCATGAATCAACTCATATCTAATGGCGAGTTACGATTGTACTATCAGATATCTCAACCTGCTACGGGCATCCGTATAAGTGTTTTTAATGCTGACTAAATATATATGTACAGGAATGAAGAAGAAGCGCAAGAAGCCGAAGAAGAAGCGCAAGAAGCCAAAGAAGAAGAAGAAGAAGAAGAAGCAGCAGCAGCAGCATCACACGGAGCTTGAGCAAACGATACCACCGTGTGTACCTGTCTCTAGTCTCTTCCCATGCGAGTATCCCGCTGGAGAACTCATTCCTTATGAAAATACGAAGCGTGTTACTGAAGAAGAGTCACGTTTCGACTCACGTCTCTGGGACGAAGGATTCATCACCGACTATCGCCACGCCGCAGAGATCCACCGCCAAGTTCGTCAATATGCCCAGAAAGAGCTCATCAAACCTGGAAAAAGTTTACTATCAATTGCTGACGGTATTGAAGATGGAGTTCGTGCACTATCCGGTCATCAAGGACTCGAGAATGGAGATGGCCTGAAGGCAAGCATGGGGTTCCCAACAGGGCTATGTCTTAACAATATCGCAGCCCATTGGACGCCGAATCCAGGCGGTAAAGACGTTATTTTGCAGAATAGTGATGTACTAAAGGTGGACTTTGGAGTCCAAGTAAAAGGTCGTATTGTCGATTCGGCATTTACTATCGCTTTCGATCATACTTACGATAATCTCCTAACTGCCGTGAAAGAAGCCACCAACCTGGCATTGTGGTACGCATGTTCAATTGAAAGCTTAAATCCTGAATCAGAACACACAAGCTGATGAAGAAATAGCACGCTGGTGTCGATGCGAGAATGAGTGACATCGGAGCTGCGATCCAGGAGGTGAAGGAAAGTTTTGAAGTAGAGATTGGAGGAAGGCTTTTTCAAGTGAAATCGATTCGAAACATTACAGGCCATGATATTCTTCGATATCGAATCCACGGCAGCAAACAAGTACCTTTTGTCAAGAATCACAATCAAGATAAGATGGAGGAAGGAGAAGTGTTTGCCATTGAGATTTTCGGGAGCACCGGAACCGGATATCTATGCGATGATGTATGTGTTGATTTCGCTCGTATTTCCTCATTTCGTGGCTTCTTTCTAATTCTTCAGCAGGCGGGCATTTATGGCTATGGACCAAACGGTCACATCCCAAGTGCCAATGTGCAGCTTTCGTCCGCCAAGACCCTACTTAAAACCATCGACGCCAACTTTGGAACTTTGGTTTTCTGCCGACGATATCTGGAGCGTCTAAGAGTAAAGAATTGCCATCTTGGGGTAAGTGGTTGGGTACAACCGTTGCGTATTGTGTAATGAGTTAACCGGAGGTGCATAGATGAGAAATTTGATGGACAATGGAATCTTAGAGTCTTATGCCCCACTTGTCGACGTGGAGGGTTCATACTCAGCACAGTTTGAACATGTATGAGCCACTCCCTCAAAAATTCCTTCGAAGCTATTCATTTGTTTCAGACGGTTCTACTCCACAGTGGTGGGAAAGAAGTCATTAGCCGTGGTGACGATTATCAAGCATTTGCGCTTGCAATTGGACCTCTCGCTTAAATACATACCTTTCTCTTCGCCCTTTCATTGAAGTCACTCATTGAAAATTCCGGTATTCAACATACTAATTTTAGCTCAGACTGTCATATACATTGCCAACTCTCAGTTGCTAGCTCTGAAATTTCGTAGCTTTGAACAATATAATTATTTGAATCGCGATCTAGCTTTCCCTCAATTTTTTTGGGGTTCTCATCTCCTAGCCAAACTTCCTCCTATCCGATCACCCTCGGTAAAGAACACAGCATCGTCTTTATCATGAAGTTCGATGATATGGATTATGATCATCACCACCGCGGGCTTCCTTCCACCTCTAATGATGCACTTCAATTTCACCTTTGGCCCTTCCCGGGCAATTTTAAGACTATCTATGTACTACTCTCCAACTAATTACTCATTGCATCACTATCAACTACTATGTTTCATGATTTCTTAGTTTGAATACAACCCAAAAATATAGAACCACGCCCACTATCTTTGCTAAGCCCTCCATGCTGGCTTACATCTCAAATGTCTACGTAGTTAGCAGCCAGGATGAAATGGATACTGCCACGCAGATCTGTATGCATTCCGTACCCTTGAGTGTGCTGCGCGAAGAGCCTTGCATGGCAGTTGGAACAATTAATTGTGTTTACAAACAATCAGCTCCGCAGCTTTGCTCATTCTGAGATATTAAACCCACGTGATCTTCACACCGGATGAGAGAAAGCGCTTACTGAAGAGATATCTGCTTATTCATCTTGCACCCAACATTTATTATGCATAATCATCTGACTTTGGATGATTCTGTAGCTGTGCGACATATATACTGACGCATTTACTGCTAGTTGAGCTCGTTTTCTCCGGTTTTCTTCTGCTGTTTCTCATTATTCTAAGCTGATACATAAACTTAAGTCTTAAACATCGACATCGAGATATTAATTGAGCTTTCCACGTCAAGCGGGAATTACCAGAGACTGAAGAAAAGTCGAACGTACAGAACGCAATCCAAATAGCTACTGTTTGGTGATGAATATGTTCGTTGTACCCCCCCCCCTCGTAGCTGTTATCTATAACATCTTCGCCGGCTATATTTTACATTCCATCCATTGCATCATGAGTGTACTGTTTTCATGTGGCCAAATCTTGTGCCATAGGCTTTGATTGGTCGGCATTATTGATCGAAAGCTCAACGACATATACCTACGTCGTCGCTGGCGTCAATACCGTCAAGAATTTTGTGATTATTATACACGAACGACGATTGAATAAAAGTTGATTATAATACTTTTAAAATTGCACACTCGCATTTGGGTCTAGCATTCCACTTCTCATCATGAACCTGATCTGTGGAAAATCAGTGCCGTCATGAGTCAAAGGGTGCAAAAAGATGCAAAGGGTACAATATAGCCCACACAGGTAAGCCCCCACACCCATGGTTTCGACGAGGTAATAATAACTACCAGCTGGAATCTTTTACTGCCAAAAATTCCTGTTGAACTTTCACAGTAGTGCTACATGAGGCCAAGCATACGACCACCCAACTAACAGTACTCCACAACTGGGACCATGTGAAAACCGCGCAACTGCGAGAACGGTAAGATAACTAGCACGATTGTTGCAACGTGGAAGGTGACGCATTAATCGGTGGGTCTGAAGGTCAAAAGAGATATGAGTACAAAGATGGTCGTTTAAGTAGGAAGGTAGGCGCGTATTCCAACAGTAGTGCACAGACTTGTGGGATGCTCCCTCAAAAGTCTAAATTTCATCAAAATGTAAACATTTCGTGTAACCTTTTAATAATATATTTACCAATAAATAGAAAGTTAGTGTTATATATATATGTTTAAGATGAACTATTTCGATATTCAAAAAGTTAAGCTATATGATGTATAATCATTCTAAATAGTTATAATATAAAATTCTAAACAAAATCACTAATTTTGAAATTAATAAAGATTAAGTAATATTTGAAATTTTTATATTCTCCTATTAAAACTTTATAGTACAAGAATTGTCAATAAACGAAACATTGATATCAAAATTTAATAAATATTAAAGATTATCGAGATCGATAACTAGAATAAAATTCAACGTGACGTGCTTCCGAACAATGATTTGCTGGATAATTCAGTTTTAGACACTCGGTATATTGGCGCTCTCAGCGTCAGATATAACTAGTCAAGTAGAACCTGGGGATTGTGAAGGTGGGAATCTTGCTATTGTTTATGGTCTTATTTTCTCGCAAGCTCTTGAGTAGTCCCAGACTCTCTTCTTGGAGTGCATTCATTTCTCTGTGAATATATGTACAGCTACTTCTAATGATGCGTATCAACCACAATAGACCATATGAGAAGACTCGGTAATAAGATCCCCCCAAAGGATTGGAAGGAATGCGCAAGCCAAGCAGGCGTGCATTATTCCACCACCAAGATGGTTTTTGTAGTCGAGCATGATAGAGCCAGTGCCTCCGTACCTAGCACACAGCAGGCCAGGATAACATGCAGAGTTGCGGCCCGGTAACAAACCCAGAACAGATTTTTCTTCACTTGGAGATGGGCTCTGCAGCAAGGCTGGGTGGAGTTTGTTCTCTTGCTACGCGATTCGATGGAAGGTTTGACAAAGCATACTATTGGACTTGTAGCTTGGCATCGAAAAAAGCAGGAGTCATAAAGAGATGTTATCTATCGAGTAAGTGAGGTTCCACTTCCATATTAGCATCGCGACGTGAAATAGGTATCATATCCAAAGGGTAAATGGTTGAGGTGAAGTGGTAAGTGGCGTAGAGTAGCTACTGAATGAGAGGGTAGCATCATCAGCAAGTTCTATCCCAGCATGGACTGGGACGCTCCTTGGAGTGTGTGAAGGAGCTATCTAACTTGTACCATTATTGTATGGTATAATAACAGTATCGGAGAGAGTGATGATGAAGATCAACAACTGGTATTGGATCTGAATGCTTCTTCTCACCTGAAAGATACTCCGCCTATACACTCCCGCTGCCTAAGTCCTCGCTCCTTGCGGATCGTCCTACTCTGTTGCGTTTATGCTTCCAAATGGAGCTTTCGGAGTCCCCCTTTTTTGACATGAACGATATTCTCCGATTTGCCATTATTTCATCAAGAGAGGCAGAGAAAATTATATATACTCCCACATTCTCATCTGCTATCTCTCAGATCAAGCCTTGCTCATCAAAGATATCAGAATAGGCTTTTGCTTCAACAGTTTCAGATCGACATTTTTCTGAGTGCCTTCCAAATAAACACCTGAAGGCCAGTACTAGGACTCTGTTCAATTTTTTACAGGGACTTTCTCGGCGACCAGTTCACTACATTTCATCAATCCTTTGTACCCCAACTTCGTGCAATTGTTGAGCTTCAACATGGGAGAACCGGAAAAGATGTATGAATCGCCAGACGCTCGCAGCTTGGCGGACTCCAGCGACACTGGCGAATCAACCAAAGTACCACCATCGCCCTCTTCTAGCAGCATAGCAGAATCAGACAGTTCTGGAGGTTCAAGTGTGATGAAAGTATCCGTGGACCCCAAACTTTTGGAAGATGTTGAAAGGCAGTCTGCGACACCCGTCTTGCGGTTCTATCGTTTTATCACCTCCGAATATCGACTCCTGTTCACACTCGTGTTCTGCCTTAATTTGGGGGGCGTTGTGGGGTTCCTCTACGGATGGGCTACCAATGGAATACCAAGCAAAACAACAGCTGCCTTGGCAACCTCGATCAACCTTGTGGTCGCTATTGGTATTCGGGAAGAGCATGTAATCAATCTTTTGTACAGCATTTTTGCTTCCGCGCCCAGAAGCTTCCCGTTGTGGCTACGTCGGCGCATGGGGAAAATCTACCACTTGGGAGGTCTTCACTCTGGATGTGCCTCAGCTGCAACATTTTGGTTCATTCTTCTCTCCATCGAAACTAGCTGGAGGGGACCATACCATGCGGAAAAAATCATCCTACTCATTATTATCTATATTTTGGATATACTTCTCATATCAATGATCATCATGGCTCATCCATCAATTCGTGCCAAGCTCCACAATGGCTTTGAACTCATCCATCGTTTTGCTGGATGGTCAGCCCTCGCTCTGCTCTGGGCTCTCACCGTGCTCAACAGTGATATTGAGCGTTCGTCAACTCAAAAATTGTCAAAGGTATTGCTAGTCAACCCCAACATCTGGCTTCTCGCTGTAGCTACATGGAGCATCATTATGACATGGCTTAATTGCCGAAAGGTCAAAGTTCAGTCAGAACAACTTTCAACACATGCCTTGCGCATATTCTTCGACTATGTTACTCCTTCACCAGGAACAACCATTCGCATATCCAGCAGCCCTCTCTTTGAATGGCATGCATTTGCTACTGTCGCAGACCCAAAACGAGATGGATTCTCCCTCATCATTTCAAACGCAGGTGACTGGACCAAAAAATTGATAAATGAACCCCCAAAGGAGATTTGGGCACGTCGTACGCCCACCTGTGGAGTTTTACGAATCGCTCCTATGTTCCGAAGCCTCTTGCTCGTAGCCACCGGCTCTGGAATCGCACCCTGTCTACCAGTCATCCTGGCACAACAGACTCGAATTAATCTCTTTTGGTCAACTAGAGATCCATTAACGACTTATGGCGATGAAATCGGTGGCATCATCAAGGCACTAGGGTCCAATGCATACATCCATAATACGACGACTATGGGTAGACCTGCAACACTTCCTCTTGTGTTACAGCAGTACTGGGATACTGAATCGGAGGCCGTCATTGTCATTTCGAATCCAAAATTAACGATAAAGCTCGTACAGGATTTGGAATATCTAGGGATCCCAGCCTTCGGTCCCATTTGGGACTCCTAGAAGAGAGCTGGCTATGGTCAGCTCCGTCTCTCCGTTCTAGCACATACGCTCGAACATAATGATAACAGTCCACGCATTATTTGATTTCCTTCTAAAAATAAGGAGCTTTTGGAGGCTACTGTTTCATTTTGTTGTGGCGTTTGTTGAATCTAGCTCCTTTCATCTCATATGATGTACGACTTGTGTTTTGCTTCTGCACCTCTTTGGGATATAGACGGGAAAGAAAAAGTACCAAAACATGTTAGTCCATCAGATCAATAGAATAGAATATCTTTAATACCTATCTTAGATTATGTAACATCCGTTTGGATAGAACAAAAAGCTACACTATTTTCTGACATTTCAATACCGGAGTTTCGATAGCAGATTGGCCATTGTCTTCATTATGCAGCTAGGCAACCATATTTCCCACTTCCAAGCTTTGAGTATATATACGCCATCTCAGCATCTCAACTTGGCGGAATACCAATGCAACGTGCCGAACACGTGAATTGTGATGTTGGAATTTCAAGAGTCCATATATTTGGACGATTGAAGTAGATTTGAAATTGATAAGAGTGCATTTCCCATGTGAAAGCCGTGATATTGTGATATGGTGGGTTTTGGACAAGGCAAGAATGAAATGAGAACGCAATTAATCAAGTGCTTACTGCTGACCCACGTGATCACTACTCCATTAGTGCTTCACTCCAGCCAAAACCGAGCAACTTTAAATCAGCCTCAATCTTTACCACAAATTACTATACCATAAGATTGTTGAGAATATTTCAAGTTGAGCAAATACTCCGGACTACAATTGGAACAATTTTGTTCGTACTGGCGGAGAATATCGCCGAAACCAAGTAAAGAGGCAGAGGGGCGGCCATTTAGGTTCAGGTTCTGTGGAGGAAGTTGGCAGTCATTACAGTATGGTGCATTTTCAAACTCGAATGATTTCCAAGTACAGACAATAAGACCAAGTGTTTCTTTTTGGTTAGATACTGCCACGTTAAATGGTACGGAGTAATGGAATGAATAATTGGAATAAAGGTTAGGGACATTCATGGGATGCAAGCCATTGATCTTGAGAAGGATTTGAATCCCTACATATCACGTGGTTAAACACACACCAGCAATAAGCCATATTCCTGCCGCTCCTTTCCTCATGGAGATATAGGGAGAGGATGAGGGAGAGGACCTGTCAAAGTTGACGGCGAGAGCGAGGAAATATGTTCCGTGGAAACCGAGATTCAGTTCTTCCTGATTCCTGATTGAAGCTTTTTGTGGTCTTTTCCATGCACCGATCATGCAGTACATCTCAACCCCAAAAAATATTTCGACGAAGCGCTGGAGCTGCAGTTGGTGTCCCACAAACATCCTTTCCGTCGCATTTTCTTCCGGAGCGAAAATGCCCGATGCGGCTTCGACTGTCGTTTGCGCCCGCCGGTCGTGTGCCAATCGCTTATCATCTGGTACTATCATGTCCGGTATGCAATTATGGCACTGGGTTAACAGTAATGCTGTCAAAAACAGACTACCCGCGAGCTTAAATCAAGCTCCACCAAGGATCTAGATGATAGGTTGGCCTTCCTGTTCGTGGGAATCATACAGCACTGATATGACTTGTTGGTATTGTGTTTTTTTGAATCACTAGACTCTTCACTTCAAAACCCCGGATTCAAGAGTATAGGATATGGCGCGGTTTTCATTCAATGGCACGTGGAAGAAATTCTCAGTTTGTGTTGCGATTATTGACAGTGAGATCAATTCGATGAAAATTCTTTCCCCAAATGAAAAAGCCTATTAGAACTGCAGTCTGTGCCAACTTCTTCGTCATCTGAATACATCCGTGATCCTTTTTAAAAGTTAAAATATCTCTTGAGCACGCGAGTTCTGGCCATGCGCCATGAGTCTGCCGGTTTCGGTCTATCTTCAATTGAGCAACATCGTTTTATTTTGTCACAAGCCAGCAAATTCCTAGTCACGGTCGAGCTCCAGTTTGAACTCTTTTTCTAGCCTTGTAGGGTAGATCTACTTCATAGCATACTGTGAATCGCTTGCGCTTCGTTCATATGAGGGGGCAGTGCCTTTTTCCTTGCGTCAGTACACGGACAGAAAATACTCAATTCCAGGGCATACAGTATTCTACCGTTACGCGAACCTCATCACCGACAAACCTTGAGGGCTACATTACATTTTCCTTGTGCTGTTCTTGTATATTGATCATGATTCCATGACATAGTCCCCATTACTAGTAATAAAACTCCATGCTTAGTGTTGCAACTTTGACTGCCTTAAATGCGAGTTTCGATATTGCAGTATCAGTATGGGGTACCAGACCCCCCCCGCGACTCCACAATATTTATCCGAGGGAATGACTTAGACGATTGTTTGATACTTGAATCATGTATGACCAGCCACATCTTCACCGATTCATTCTTAAAAAACGTTGACCAATTTCGTTTCGTTTCCATATCTGCTACTGTAGCAGCTTTTTGACACCGGTCTTTCAATTCACAGAGGATAACATCAAAAGTACACCGCCAAAGTCCTTTGAACCTAAAATAGCTACTAGACTTTCGAAGGTGCTGATACAAACTATTTACGGAAAGTAGATGGTCGGTTAGATATGGCAATTGGTTGGTCAAAAGTAACGGGATAAAGGTATGGGTAGATTTGCATAGTTCAAAGGGTAGTCAAAATCCTTCGATGATTTCTAGACATTACCAGCACGATATACAATGACAGGAGGAAAATAGTACAAATTTTTATATATAAGTCCTTGATACAACAATCTGTGTAGGGCTCATGAAACTATTTGAAAACTTGAATAAACTATAGGGCTAATTTTGAAACGCGGCCTTTTTTAGTACTTGAAAGTCATGTAGAGTGAGTCAATACAGGTTGGGCAAAGAATCAAGCGAAGATTGAAAGAATTCTACTTTTTCAAACTTGGGAAGCGTTCCATGAATAAGTACATCCACCGTTTATACCATAATTCGGAAATCTGAAGTATATAACTCCGTTAGGGTCATTTGTGGTTGAAATGGTAAACGGCATTATCTCCAGAAAAGCAATTCCTTTCGTGCGGCCCAAGAATGAGTCAAGGAAGCCTTTCATTTTGGTGTTGATCATGAAGAAGAAACTATGTTATCATAGTTTTGTGGCCAAAAACCTTTAGCGCTCTTATTCATATCTGCAACAAACTCTAAGTGCACCCTTGGAAGAATATCAAGTGCAGAATGTTCCATTCTTTTCTTGCGCGACTTCATCATTATCATCTGGTCACTTATCCAAGATCCACACTACAACCTCTTGTGCATTACCCAGGTACATGTGCAAGGTAGCGACTGCATGCTTGATAGGTGTTTGATATATGCCAATCTGATGCGTTATATCTCACTTTTACTCCAATCCGCCCTACCAGTTCACCTCTATCTACACTGTTCTTTCTCTTGTGAGCATAGCTCCAATCTATTCTAGTCAGGAACGGAAGTTCGTTCCCCTGTGTTTCTATATTTTGAATTATTCTATCATGAGCACCTCTTACTTTTCACATCCATCTTCCTTATGTCGTCCCGAGTGTCTCGATGTCGTGTTATATATGGCATCCTCACCTCTCTAAACTCAATGAATTATACCCCCTAGTCTTAACCAACCCAGTGTCAAATTTTGTATACCCGCCGCGCTAGGCGTTCGAGATTCCTATTATAATAACGAAAGATATCATCTTATTACCAGCTACTCTTCTATTTCTAGCTCCCACTCGATTCTATACTCCTTCCATAGAACCCTGGCTTTAGCTGTTAACCACTCTAGAATATTGAGTCAGTGATATGCAAGGTGAGGCTCAAAGTTCATGTTTCACGCGGAGAATTGAATCTGAGGAATATCATGCTTCAATGAGCAGCTACAAAACGTGTTTGGTACACTAGCTTCTGCACCTTCTTGAACTCCCACCTTTGTCAAGTTTAATCAAACCAACGACGGATATATCGACCCTTAGGGCCTCAGCTCTGCATAAAAGCCATCCAATCAAACATATCTTTGCTCAATCCCACGCTTGTTCCACTACTTAGCCAAACCAAAAATACCCGAATAGCCAGACCTCAAATCCTAAAATCGCCCAGCCAGTCGACTATTAATCACCGTTCCTAAACCCACCAGAGAATCATCACACTTCGCTTCAATCCAATCCCCTTTCTGAAAGGCGTCCTCAAATTATCATACCCCCCATCTCCCGACCACGCAATCCACCATCAATATTGCGTGACAATGATCACTTCAGCCCTCTAATATCCCGGCTCATATCCCTGATACTTCCATCTCTTAAATTTGACGTCGAGTTTTCGAGTATGGAGCGGGGTACGGAGATATACTTGGGACACGATGTTCCAAGCCCTGTTTATTGAGAGAATATGGGTATGATGGCTATGATATCAAGTCTAGAGTCTTCACTGCATACATGGTAGCTTTTCTTTGCAACATCGAATTCGATTTATTCCTGGGTATATATGATGAACCAGTTGGCACTTATCACGCGCGAAGTTTTTAGGAATGAAAAAGAGTCAGTTTATCCATC
This sequence comes from Myriosclerotinia duriaeana, assembly GCA_002162615.1. Classification (NCBI taxonomy): domain Eukaryota; kingdom Fungi; phylum Ascomycota; class Leotiomycetes; order Helotiales; family Sclerotiniaceae; genus Myriosclerotinia; species Myriosclerotinia duriaeana. The sequence goes on from NGKI01000001.1 coordinate 3,206,070, forward strand.
TGCTGCTGCAAAGAATACTGACCAATGGAGTTAGTTACGTTAGTCTATAGTGAGTGCTTCACGTGAAGACTTTTTGCTTTTTTTTTGCCCTTTTTTTTGAAAACGTCTTGAGCTGGAGAGCTATCAACGGTATATACCATATGGCAGTCACGGAATATGAATCGGCATTTGGAAGATCAGAAAGTTCGCAACTTTTTCCAATCACAACGCCACGCAGAAAACATTCAGCGTGCAAATGGACATACAAGACTACTCACCATCACTCCCTCCCCTATATCTCGCACTTGCGAATCTGAACGCGAATCCACATTCATTGTGAATGACCAGGTTTGCTGCCATCATTTTGAACATGAAGGAACTCACTGCGTTTGATTTAAGCCTCACTGAGACGATAACATTGATGATTTAATTGCGTCTGTAGAGGAAAGTCTCAGATGTCTTAGAATTTCTATGTTAGTTTAGTATTATCTAGTCTAGTCTTGTACAGTATGGTCTATAGCAAAGTCAGTCTATATATATACTGTCCATCTCCTAATCTCCCTCGGAATCATCGATTTCAGGGCGCCAAAATTTAGGCAAGCTACAGTACTAGCGATGTTATACCAGCCGTTTTCGAAAATCACACCAAAAATCAACAAAACTTACAATAATCACTTGTAAATATATTAATTATATATACATTTTTTATATAATTTTCTTTAATAATTATATTTAATTTTAATTAAAATTTAATAAAAATAAAATAAATTATTTTTTAGATTTTTTTTGATTGTGAAATTTAAGTTTAAAATTAGAATAATTCAAAATTTATAAAAATTTATAATTTTACTAATAAAATAAGCGAAAATCAAGAACTTTTTTAAATAAGTTTTTAAACAATATAAATAACTAT
>NGKI01000001.1:3210070-3251916 GCA_002162615.1 Myriosclerotinia duriaeana
TTTAAAGTTGAAAATTTTCAAAATTTTTAACTTGTAACGCTTTTCCTATACAAATTAAACTAAAATTTTGAAAAAAACTTAAGTTTTAATTTCAAACTTATATAACTTTCAAATAAAAATCATTAAAAATAAATTAACTTATTTTTTATATAATTTTATTAATTAAATTTTATAATAATTAAACTTTTTTTATTTTATTTGATTATATAATTCGTTAATAAGGGTATAAAAACTTGATAAAATTAAGGTTTGAAATGCAAAAGCGTTATATATGCGATGAGTAAGTTCTAGAACTCTTACATTAAAGGTTCTTTTACGAAGGTAACGATTATTATAGTCGAGATTATAATAGGTTTTCAGGTTAATATCTTATAGTACTTATTAATATAAATTATATAAGCGAGATTAGTAATTCAAAGTTTAGTATATAACTTTATAACTTTTATTAGTATTAAAATTGAAAATGTAAAACTTGTTTTTTTTATATAACAATTTTAAAACTCTATTAAAACCTTATTATACTTGAAACTTTTCTTAACCTTTTAAATATCCCTTTTAATACTTATTACCCCTTTTTAATTTAATAACCTTTTATATATATTTAAAAATTCTTTTAATCTATTTTTTAATATATTTTTAAAGTATATCAACTTAATATCTATTTCATTATTTCTTTAATTTCTTTTTTCCAATATTAGTTTCTTTTTTTATAATTCTTATTTTCATTTATTATTAAATAAACTCAATAATATTAAAATCAAAAAAGTTCTTAAACTATAAAAACTTCAAAATCTCAAAAAGCTTATATACTTTTGATTGATAATAAAATACATATACTAATATATTATCTTTTATTATTATAATATCGGAATATTCTTTTTTGTATTTTTATATAAAAAAAAGAATTTCAAAATCACTTTTTAATACTAATATCAATTAATACTTTCTACATTTTGCTTTTAAATATATATACTATTAATCTTTATATACTTCTATTTAAATTTTTTACTAAACTTATTATATAATTCAACTTTTGATATAACTATTGCTAATTCTTATAGTTCTTTATTAGTATTATATTTAACTATATTTCTAACTTTGAAGTTTATAATAACTGATAATTTTTTAGATTTTATTTCCTTATTTTATATATAGTATAATTCCTTTTTATTATACAAAAAATAACTTTAAAATATAAACTTTTTTCTTCCTTTATACTTCTTTTTTATTATATAGGAGTAATATACTTCAAAAGCTTTTCTTTATATTTTTATTTTCCCTTTTATAAAAACTAATTAAATAAAAGTTTTATTTATAAATATAATGTTTTTTTAATCTTTAAGAATCCAATCTTTATATTTTAAATATCATTTATATTATTGATTCTTATTAACTTTTTTAAATCCAGGTTTTATTATAACTTTTATTTAATAATAATTATACTTTTTAAAACATTAATATATATTTAAAAAAATAGATTTACTAGTTGGTAAATAAATTTAAAAATATATTAATCTATTTTGCGATAATAATGTAAATATTGCTGTGTAGTAGAATTCTATATGATTATACTTTTAATAGTTTTTTTTATTTTTAAAATAATTTTTTTTTGAGATCTTAGGTATATCTCTTATTATCAATATATTCGATCTTTAACTTTATATTCGTACTTTTTATATAACTTTTTTTAATAATTGTTTATTGTATTTTATAAATCTGAAAACGAAAAACAGTTATTAGCTTTTTAATTTGTTTTATTGATATATTAGTTTCGAAAAGAATCAAAGTTTAAAGTCTAATATTAATATTATAAATATAAATTTTTTTAAAAAAATCAAAAGTTTAAAAAAAAGAAAAAATAAATATATATTGAAGTTTAGAAAAAAGAATAAAAAAAAGGAAAAGTATAAGTTTATTAGAATTATTAGAAATTTTAAAATCTAAAAAAAGTATAATATAAAAAGGCTAGTATCGAAATGATTAATATTATTAACTTTATGATATACCAATAATATAATGAAAAAATTCATTATTGATTTAAATTACTATATCAATAATACTCTATTAGAAAGTATATTAAAACTTTTATTAGCTTTTTATTTTTGATAATAGCTTTAAAATTACTCTTTTTGAATAAAATATTTTACTAGTACATTATTATATATTAGCTATACAATTGTTCAATTAATATAAAATTATAACTCTATAAATACTCTATAACTTATTATATTTTAAATAGGGTTAAACAATGTTCTAGAAAAATGAAGTTTTAAGCTTAAACTCTATAACAGGCCTATAATCTCAATCAAAATAACCGTTACCTTTGTATTGCTTAATGTTATTTTGTTCTCTCTAATATTTAATACAACTTATAAGTATATCTCACTTTATCGCTTTAACTAAATCTATCGAAATACATTAATCTAACTTCCATTTATTTTACTTTACTATCCTGCTTTTACGAAGGTCGCGGTCACTATGGTCGAGATTATAGGCTCTTTCAGGGTATATACGCTGAAAGGCCCTATAATCAGTCCACATTTGGCTGTGATTTTCAACTACCCTATAAACTAACGTTTTGATAGGCTATTAGAGCCTGAAGCTTATGCTTAATTAGGATTAGGATTAGGTACGTTGAGCCTATATGAAAGCCTATAGGCTCGCTAAACCTATATGGGTCCCTGCACAGGCTATCTGACAGCTATATATACCCTGTAGACCAATAATACCCTATAGATAATACTTAGATAAGCTATAAAAGCCTAAAGCTTATGCCTAATTAGGATTAATCTACAGGGTTATTGAAAATCATACCATTTATAGGGCCTTACAGTTATATACCCTGAAAAGAGCCTATAATCTCGACCATAGTAACCGCGACCTCCGTAAACCGAATGAAATATTCTATTAATATAAAGGCCCGTTCGAATCGATTTTTTAAAGCTACAGTACTTGCGATATTATACCAGCCGCTCCGGAATTTACCCGGATATCGCAATCAACACTACCCTCTTTAATAAAAATAATAAAATCAACCTTTCATTATTTTATTATAAAAATTAAATCAATTGATATTTAGTATATATACTTTAATATAATTTAATGAAATCTCTTAAATATATATTCTAATACTTTAATATTTAATATATCAGCTATCAATTGTAATATAAGTCTTTATTCTAGCCCTCATACTAACATCTAATTTTTGAAATAAACTATCATCTAATATATCCTAAACTGCTTGCAAACAGAACTCTAGCTTTTGCCTAGCATACTCTAAATAACTTTTATCTGCAACTACATCAAGAAACATCTTATATACCTTTATTTTAAAATACTATTAAATATACTTAATAAAGTTTAAATTAAAGCTATAAAAAAGCCAATTTTCTATCAAAAGAATCTTTCAAACTTAAAATTACTTTTTAACTTTAGTAGTATAATATATAAGTACATTATTCTATATAAACTAATACTTTAAATTCAACTCTTCAAAAATACTAGCCATTTTTTTATTGAATACCTTTAAATACAAATTTGTACTATACCTATACTTCTTGCTTTTAAAATCTTGATCTATAATATAAATTTTTTTTTTTTTAGTATTACAAAAGCTTTTTTATATTATAATCTTTATATTCTTATCTATAAAGTAAATTTGAATTATATTTTAGTCCTATTTTTGAGATAAAGCTTGAAAGATTCATTCTTACTTTTTCCTTTGTCCTTACTTTACGGAACACTTATCGAACCAGAAAATTAAACCTTATTCCTGTTGGAATCACCGGGGTGGTGAAAATCAACAAATAGTATTATATAACTTTATATTATATTTATTATTTAAAAAGAGCTAATATATAAAGGATTTGAAAATCTATATAAGTCACTGCTAAGGTGCTAGTGTTATATAGCTAGTACTAACCTAATTTGTTTTGTACAGTTATATAATTCCCGATACTAGCAACTTTTTAAAGTTGAGTGAAATTGTCTCTGCCGCTATTATAGGAGTTGCCACTATTACTTCTATATTCTTCTCTTCTTACTTTTTCTTATTTCTATTTTTGTATATCTCTATTCTTTATCAATCTATTCTATAATCTTGATTTTGATGGAGTTATTATTAATCAAGTTTTTAAAGGTTTAATAAGCTTTAGATTTAGTTATAGTATTAATTAGATTAAATTCTTCATCGATCTATTTAATCTTTACAATTTTCTGTTTTTTATATAATTATTGTAAAACCATTATATCAATTATTAATCTTTTTTTGTGGATTATGCTTAGTTTTATAAAACAGTTATAAAATGATTTGGAGTTGGTATAAATAATTAGTGAAATATTAAGTTCCGGGAAAATGTTGTTAATTATACTTTTGATTATTATATTAATATCAAAATCGAAAGTTATATTGTAAAGCTTTAATACAAATATGTTTTTTATGATTTTTTTGTGTTTAATAAACAACTAATAAATAATATTAATATTATTATATTTGTTTATAAGAATTATAGTATATTTAATTTGAAAGGATAAGTTATGATTATTAATGAAAAAGGTATTTGTAAATGCAATTAGTTTGAATAATTTTGTATTAAATAGAATAAATTTATTGTTTTTTGTAGAATTATTTATTTACTATTGTATTTGTTTATTAAGGAATTTAATATCTTCTTTTTTAGGATTTATAATTTAAATAATATACAAAAAATTAAAAGATACTTTTAATTAATATATTATTGTTATATATGTATTTTTAGTATATTAAGTAATATATTAGTTTTTTGGAGTTGTTGCTTTTCAAAGTTTTTTTTGAGTTTTGAGTATATTTATAAATTTTAATTTAATAAGTTTTATATTATAGTATTGATTTTTTTGGTTAAAATAAATAATATTATTTTTTTATAGTAATTAATTTATTATTGAATTTGATAAACGTTTTTAATGTTAAAACTTTTTGGTTTTTGGTTAGGAATTTTGCTTTTTTAAGTTTTTCTTGCTTTTTATTGGTAAATACTTTATTGGTTATAATAAGTGTATTATTTATTTGTAAGTTAACAATATTGAATGTATTGTTGTTTTTAATTATATGTAATAAATATGGGTTGTATATAAATTAAGCTATTTTGAAAGTATTGAAGTGGTATTTATAATATATACTAAATTAATAGTTTTCGGTTTCTGGTATTTTATATAGAAGCTAAATAATATAAAGAATATAATCCTTTAGTATATTTATTTCCTATAGTAAATGAATATAGAATAATTTTATCAAATTTGAATCTGATTGAATATATATTTGTTTAATATCTTTAACTAATAAATTTATATTTTTATTTTAAGTTTTCAATATTGTTATTAATATTAATATAATTTGTTAATTAATTTTTTAAATTGTAAATGATTATATAAATATTATTTTTTTGTTTTTATTTTTAAATACTTATATAATTAGTTTGAATTTAAAAAAAGTTTTTTTAGTATTTTGATTTTTGATTTTATTAATGAACTATAAATTAAATATTCTAATATTTGTTAATATATTTTTTTTTTAGTAATTTTAAATATATTATTTTTTATTAATCTATTAATTTTTTTATGTTTTGATTTTGTATAAATTGATAAAATAATTATATACAATTGTAGGGTTGATATAAATGTTTTATTATATTTAACTTTTTTTTTAATATTTATATAATATAGTTATTGTTTTATTTAAAAATAAATAGCAATATTAAATAACGTTTATATGTTTTTTGTATTACTATATAAGTAACGTTTTTATTTAAATTTAGGAATTATTGTTATAAATAAAATGAATATATTAAATGTAATAAGTATTTTTGTATATAGTATTTTGATATAAAAATTTGATATTAGTAAAACTATTAATATAAATAAAACTATTATTTTTAAAACTATTTTTTAAATTAATGAAAAAATTTTTTAAATTAGTGGAGTTGTTAAGAACAATTTGATTACTATTAAACAAAAATTCATTAAACTATTTAGTAATTGAATTCTGTAAGTTTTATTATTAATATTAATTAACTTAAATAAACCAATCTATTTATTAGTATAATTATTACCCTTTTATTATACTAAAATATTTGAATTAAAAAGTAAATTATATATAAAAATAATATTCGAATTATTTCGTTATACTAATATATCAAAAACCTATCTTTTTGTTTTAATTTTATTAATTTTATTTATAACCTTTTTAATAACTATAAATTATTATTTAATTAATACTGCAAATAAATCTGTTTTATTTATTCAAAGGTATATTCCAAATATTAATAAAATTAGTATAAGTTTATTCAAACTAGCAAAATCATTTACAATTTTTATAATTATTTGGAGTTTCATTTCCTTTGTAAAACTTAAACTATCTATTTCTTTATTAATAATATTATATATATATATCAAAGAATATAATAATATTATTCAATTATCTCAATAAACTAATATACTTTTACAAATATTACTTTTATATTAATAACTATAAAGTTAATATATTATATAAATTTTTTATTTATAAAGTTTTTACTTTTATTATATATAATATAATTTAAAAATCTTATATAAATGTTTATTTAGTATATCTTCAATTTCTTTTATATATATTTTGCAAAGATATTTTTAAACTATTAAATTATTTGAAATTTAATACTTTTATTGATTATATAAAAAATAAATTTATTATTAATATATATTATATTAATAATAATAAAGTAATTAAAATTAATATTATTTTATAAATTAAATTTGAATCTTTTAAATAATCTTTTATATTTTTTACAAAATTTACAAAATTTGGTAAAATTTTCAAAATCTTTTTGTACAATATTATTATATTTTATTTGTTAAAGAATATAATAAAACCTATAAATAAATAAATAATTAAACTATTAATATAATTATTACAGTTTTATTTTTGTTAAATAGTATTTATTTAAATCGATTAATTTTTATATAAAATATTAAATATTAATTTTCTAAAACAAAAACTTATATTTGAATTTGCAAATTACTAAGTATTAAACAATTTTTAAAATAAATATATTATTAAGATTATTAAAATAAATTTTAAGTTTATTCATATTTATTAATAATAAAAAGAATAATATATCTATTTTAATAATATAAAATTTAACTTGTTTAAAAAATAATTGAATTCAAATTGAATTTATTAATAATATAAATTTAATACCAAATATTATTTGGATAGTATTTATTTTAAATTTATTAATTTCAATGTTATTATTAGTTATATTTTTGTATATTAAAAATTACTTGTATCCTATAATAGAATATATTATTGTATTATTATTAATTATTATTTTATAAAACTTTTTATTATTATAGCAATTAATAAAAACTTTATTTTTTTTGTTTATTATAATATACAAAAATGCTTTATTGTATAAATCTTTTACAACTTTTTAATTATTAATTAAGTTATATAAAATAATATATTAATTAATCTTTAATTTTTTATTTTTAAAATTATATTGTTTAAAGAATACTCCAATTTTTTTATTGGTATTTATATTATTCTTATTATTATTAATTGATTTGTTTAATAAAGCTTTTTTATATTCTTAAAAATATTAATTGAAAGTTTTTTTAAAATTTTATTAAATCCTATTATATTTTTTTTATATTTTTTTCTAAATTTGTTTTATTCTTTTTTACTATATTTATTCAATTAATAACCTATTTTCTCTATAAACAAAATATCTTTTGTTATTTTTTACAAATAAATATTGTTATTAATGTTTATTGCTATCTTAATTTGTTCAATTTGTTTAATATTTTTAGTTAATTAGAAAAACATTTTAAGCTTTTTTAAAATTAACTTTTTTCTATATCGAAATCAAAGATTATAAATCTTTTAGAAATTCTATTATATTTTTAGTTGATTTATAACAAATAATAAAATATACTTTAATAAATTAATATATATTAATAAACTTTTAATATAGAAAGTTATTATTATAAAAGTTATATAGAAGTTTTTTTTATAAATAACAGAATTTTGTAGTTATAATTTAAAAGCAATCAATTATTAGTTTTCTTTTGTTTTTAATTATTATATTTTTTAATATAATTGCTTTCTATTTTTGTAATACATTTTAGCAATATTTATTTTTTTTAAATATTATAATTATTATATTATATAAACTATTCAAAATATCTAATAAATCCTTTAAATTCGAATAATAAAAATCAAATACAATATCGATTAGTATAGTTAAAAAAACTTTAATATAATTTTATATCTTTATATCAATTTTGTAATAATTATTTTTGAAAATAAAAAACTTGTAATCAAAATTATCATTTTAATTAAAGTATTTATCATTTTTTTTATAAATTTTTACAAAATTAATTATATTCTATTCTATTCTATTAATATATAATATATACATTTATAGTATATAATATTTATAATTATAATTATTATTGTTTTAATATAATTGTTTTTAATTACTATTTTTATAATTATTATTATTAAAATTATTGTTATTATTGGGGTTATTATCAGGGTTGTTGGAGTTGATCCCAACTAAATTATTAAAAACATTTTCGCTATTTCTAATAATCCCAATTAGGTTTTCAGGAGCAATATTTTGTTAATGCTTCTATTAGTATTATACTTAATAATAAAACTTTTTTGGATCAATTTGTTATTCTTTTGTTTATTATACAAAATAAAACAGTTTTATAATTCTTGGGAAAAAGTTGAATAAAACTTTTTTAAAGTATCTCCAAAATTGTTATTGCTATTACACAATACTTTTTAAAAATATTCTAAAAAGTATTAGCATTTATATTATAAATAAGTCAAGCCCATATCCTTTCGAAATAATGCCTTTGTATTCATTACTTTGTCCCTTTCTTTTATTAACTTGAATAAAACTCATTTTTTCAAGTATATTAAGAAATCTAAACTTGAAGTTTCAATCCCTTATAGCTTTTTGGATTTATTTATCTATTTATAATTAATATTTTTTAACATTCCATTTTATATTAGATAAAACAATATTCATTAGTTTTATTATTCTTCTAGTATTTTTTTTAATATATATCCTATATAAATAAAATTCATTATATAATTTGTATAACAAAGATATACCAACTACTATAAAAATGTTAGATATAAAGTTTGAGAATAATTCAATAAAATCTACTTATAATTTATAATTATACAAATTATCTTTTTTATACTAATAGATTTTGTATTTACAAAATCTTTTAATATATATTTTATTATATATTCTTTTATCAATATTTTTTATATATTTTGTTTTAAATACATTATATATATTATTTTTTATCATTAAGAATTCAACTATCGATTATATTAGTAATACAAATCAAGATTGTTCTATACCAGTATATTACTTAGTACTAGAAAATTCTATTTCCTTTATTCTTTGTTTATTATAGTTATCATTATCTGATTAGTTTAAATTAACTGAATATTAAAATATACCAAGTATTAATATTTTAGAGCTTTTTACTTTTTACATATTACCATAAAACATCTACTAAAATGCACAAAACAAAAGGACTATTAATTAGAACCCTACAGTAAAGAGTTTGTATTGTAATATTTACAAGGATCTACTGGAATAAGCAAAATTCTGCAGTGTTTTATACGAAATTCCACAGGGTTTTGTAAATATTCTCAGGTTCCTCGACTTTTTGGGAATCGAAAGTTTTTGTAATAGGTTTTGTACAAAATATAAAATGCTTTGCATAATAAAAAGATAGTTTTTGCTAGGCTCAAGTAAAATACATAATAGATATAATAAGAATATAAAAATAAATACTAATCATAATAACTATATATAAAAGCTTTATAATCTTTTTAACACATAAAAGCTAATACTAATTACAATAACCATATACAAAAGCTTGTACCTTTTTAAATAAAATCTAATTAAGTTTTTAAACCATTTTCAAAGTATAATATAATTAAAAATAATTCTAAGCTTTTAATTTATAATATTATTAATTAGTATTGGAATTACTAAAATAATAAAGATTAACAAATAGTACTATATAACTTTATATCATATTTATTGCTTAAGAAAAGCTAATATACAAAAAGTTTAAAAACTTATATAGATTACTATTAAAATGCTAATGCTGTACAACTAATACTAACCTAATCTATCCTGTACGGTTATGTAATTCCCGACAATTCCTTTACAGTAAAGTTTTTTATAGTTAAATATTATACAAGCTATTTAAACGTATATGCCTTTGTAAAGTATAACCTCTTTTTAGCTCTTTAATTAGCTATACTATATTTCTTGAGAATCCTTTTAAGAATATTCTTCTTATATTTTAACCTATAAGCTTTTATAGTTTTTTTGTATATAGATTTCGGGAAAAGTCGTATAAATTTTAGTACAACTTGTTTGTTTTGTTTGTTATATATCTTCTTTCTAGCCTTTTTAAATAAAGATTTGCTATCGTAGTGTAATAGGTTTTTTAAAATAGTATATTATACTAATTCGTAGATGATATTAAAATCGATCGATATTTTTGTAGGGCTTGCACTTTCAAAGGTTTTGCCTATAATTCTACCGCGGTTATATAGACTTAGGGTGCGTTCGGATCGATTTTTTTTTTTATTAGAGCTAATGTCTAATATGAAAATATTGGGTCTAATATACCAAATATAACATTGGCTCTAATATTACGTTCGGTTCGATTTAGAAATAGTAGATCAAATAATATTACTAAAATATTTAACTAAATATTCACATTTGCAATAATTATAATAATGATCCAAACGCAATAGTAGACAAAATATCAATTGAAAATATTAGGCTCAATATTTTCAAATATTCTCAAAATCAAAATATTGCGCTTAATATTATATTCGACAAATAACAATTGAGTTTTAATATATTTAAGGTATATATAATATTCAACAAATTAGATAATAATAAAAAATGCAATAGATTAAATAACAAAAAAGTGGATCTTGGAATAATTTTAAGAATTTGTTATTATATATACAGAAAAATACTTTATAATATTTTATATAATACTTATTCATTTACTTATTTATTTATTTATTTATCTATTTACTTATTTATCAAATAAGCATTCTTTATCATAAATTCTCCTTTTTTATTAAGCTTATTAGCTTTCAATTCTAATAAATCAAACTTTGATTTATTTAACAATATTTATTAACTCTAAAACTTGTATAATTTGCTATCCCCAATTTTTGCTGTTATAAATTATCTTATTGATTCTTCTTTTCGTTTTAACTCTTAATCTATTAGTATTATAATAATCAATAACCATCAGCCTTCCTAATATTCTCAATCTATTAATATTATAGTAGTTAATAGCCGTCAACCTTTTTAATATTCTTAATCTACTAATACTATAGTAAATAATAGCTATTAATTTTCTCAATACTTTCAACCTTCCTAATATTTTTAACTCTTCTAATACTCTTTATCTCCAAATTCTCAATTTTTTATACAATAATACCCTTCATCTACAGATTCCCAATCTTTTGTACAACAATTATACTCAACTTCCACCACTTCTCCACAAAATATAATTCAATATCCTATAGCCTGCCCTTATTCAGTTCGTTTAGCTTGTCTAGCTTCTACAATATTAGCACCAACACTAGCATTAATACTAATATTAACACTAACACTAACACCAACCCCAGCCCCAACCCTAGCCCTAGTTTTTAATCAAATTCAATCTCCTAATTTCGATGAAATTATCAAAACTCTATAATTCGAAAATATTATATATAATTAAATTAGTAAATTGAATTTTATTGATTTTCTTATTCAATATTTAAATTTGATTTTTAAAAAAACAAAAGATCCTAAAACAAATACAAAAAGCTAAACAAATAAATATAAATAAAATAAATCTTTATTTATAGCTTATATTTATATAATAAAATAATAAATTTGCAAAAAAAAACAAATTAAATTATAATTGAAAAACAAAGTATAGATTATTATTATTATTATTATTCAATTATATTATTTTTTAAATATTTAAATCTTTACTAAAAATTGCAAAAATAAATAAATTATTTAGAAGTAATTATATCAAATATATATTAATATTAAAAATATATTTAATATAAATTAATTAAAAAATATATAATATTTTTAAACTTTAAAAAAAATATAAAAAGATTTTATTAACAAATATAAAATTTGAATATTATAAAAAAACAAATAAATTAAATATATTAAAAAGATATGTTTTACTTTTAAAAGTTATTATATTATTAAAAAATAAATAAGTAGTATTCAAATTGCTTTTACAATTGTTAGTGTTAATTTTATTACTAATAATACTAATAATAATAATAATTATACGCTTAAACTAATAAATACTTGAAATCAATTAAAAGAATTTACTAATACTTTTATTTTAGAAAACAAAGAAAATATTAATATTAATAAAAATATAATATCCATTAATCAACTTATTTCTAATACTATATAAGAACTATAATTTATATAAGGTCTATATAATTATATTAAAGAACCTATATTAAAACAATTAACAACTATTAAACTATTTATATTTAATACATCTAGTTCTATTACTCCAAAATCTCTTTTTATTATTCAAACTTTTAAAAATAAAAAACAAAAGTTGATATAAACAAAATTAATTATTTATTATCTATAATACAAATATAATAAAAATAAAGAATTTATTATTAATATATTTGTTAATACTTTTATAAAAAATAATAAAAAAACTTAAACATTTTGTATTACTTAATTTCAATTTATTAAATTTAAATATACTTATACTTAATTTATACTTTTTTAAACTATTAAATAAATATTCAAAAACTATTTAGTATTAAAAACTACTTTAAATAAATTATAATAAAAAGTTTTATTAAATGCTTTAAATCAAAATAATAAAGATTTTTAAAATATTACTCATACTTAAAAATATTTAAATACAAATAATAAAATCCAAAATAAATTGATAAAGAAGTTTATAATTATAAAGGAATATGATTTAGTTGTTATAAAAAATAAAAAAATTAATAAATATATATTTAATTACAAATCAGAAAAGATATAAACTTTTGATATTGTAATTAATATTGTAGTTAACATTTGTTATTCAAAATAATATTTATAGTAAAACTATATAACATTGATTACATTTTCAATATTTATTATAATAAATATCGCGATTTTTTATTTTATATAATATTAATATTAACCTTATAATAATATATAATAATATACATTTTTATATTTATAATTATTATTTTATTATTATTATTATTATAAGTTTCTTTTTGAATTATATAATATTATATATCTTATTAATTTTTATATATATTATACTTATATTATATTTATTATATTATTTTGAAATTTACCTATAACCTTTCCATTCGAAATATAATTTATTATTAATATATTTGATATCTCTAACATATTATCTGAATCTTTAATTATACTTCTATTTTTTTTTATTTATATTTCTTTTTTTTTAAATAAATTATTTGCTTTTTATTTATAAATAAAATTATAAAAAGTAATATAAGCAAATATAATATTTTTTTGTATTTTAAAAAAAAATTAAAACAAATTATTAAATATTCTAAATCAATGTTTTAAAATATTAAAAATATATTTAATAATATTATAAATATTAGAATATTGAAGATTAAATAATTTCTTTTTGTTTTTAAGTTGTAATACAAATATATTTTGTTTTTAAAAATGATAACAAATTCTGTGGTAAAGTACTAAAAATAGTCAGCGATTTATATATTCTATATCTATAAGATAAAATTTATTTGGTAATATTGAAAAGGCTTTTTTATTTATAGCATTTTTTAGTATTTGTATATTATGAGTATTACTTTTCTAATTAGAATAAATATATAAAAATTAAAAGTTGAATATATATATACTAAATATGTTTTAAATAAAAATACTTTTGCGATTTCGAAATAGTATAGCATCTTTTGTTTTTTAATAAAAATATATATATATATTGTTAATTGTTTTAAAGCAATTTGCAAAGAATAAAAAGTACTTTTTATTATTAATAATTTTATTATAGCTAAAAAAGTATTCAGGATTTTTAAGAAATTTAATTTTATAAATATATAGTATAAATATAGTTTAAAATATTTAATAAAAACAATTATGAATAATTGATTTAAATCGATTAAAAATTTTTTGTATATTATTTATACTAATTTTTTTGTTAATAATATATAAAAATATTATAAGTTTTTTTTAAATATAATTTTTTAGGAAAATCTTAATTTAATATATTCAATATAAAAATCACAAAGTTTGAAAAATATTAAATAAAGTATTCAAAAGTTATTAAAAATATATTAATTATAATTCTAATTTAATATCTTTTTAATATATAATCTACTATAAATTTTGAATTCTTTTCCTTTAATATAATTATATATAAATTTTTTAATATAAAACTTTTTAATATAATATTTTCAAAAAAATATAATAGCTATTTTTGATTATAATTAGTAAAGCTTTATTTAATATAAATTGTATTTACACCAAATATATTTTCTTTGAAATTATAAAATAACAAAAAAAATAAAAAAAAGTATTATAAAATATACAACAATAAAATAGTAACAGTAAAATAATAATAGTGAAATAACAATAAAAATTATAAACAATAAAGGTTATAAACAACAAAAATTATAAACAATAAAAATTGTAATAATAATACCAAAATAATTATATTAATATAACTTTTAATATTATTAAAATATAAAAATATATTAAAACAATAAAAAAGTTATATTAAAAATTAAACAGAAATATTAAAAAAATATAACTTTTTGTTAAATATATTTATTAAAAACTAATCGAAATTACTATTAATTATTATATAAAAAAATTATAAAATATTAAACTTAATATTTTATTACACTCAATATTTTATTATATTTAATATTATATTTGATAAATGCAATATTAAAACTAATATATTGAATTTAATATCTCTACTTTTTAATATTTTATTATACTCAATATTACATTCAATAAACGTTATATTAGAACTAATATATTAAATTTAATATCTCTACTTTCTAATATTTTATTGCATTTAATATTACATTTGATAAATATTACATTTATCAAATATATTAAATATAATATAAAAAAAAAATCGATCCGAACGTACCCTTAGGTGCATTCCAGGTATATTATTATAGTCAATTGACCTCAAAGGAATACGTATTAGTAGCATAATTGATAAAATAAAAAGTGGTGTTGAAAAAAGACGCGTGGGTTTTTTATAAAATACGCGTTTCGGCTAGTATAAGTGCACGGTTACTGTATATTGACAACATTTGTTGCTAATATAAATGTTTATCGAATATGATTATTATTTACAAAAATTCTACAAATTTTGGGTTTCTAGTTTTACAAATATTAATTACAAATCGTATTTATTGAATATGATTATTATTTATAAATTTTCTATAAATTTTGGGTTTCTAATTCTACAAATTTTGATTACAAATTGTATTTATTGAATATAATTGTTATCTACAAAATTTCAACAAATTTTGAATTTTTAGTTTTATAAATTTTGATTATAAATTATATTTACTAAATATAATTGTTGTTTATAAAATTTCTATAAATTTTGGGTTTCTAGTTTTATAAATTTTGGCTACAAATTATATTTACTAAATGTAATAACAAATCAACAAAATTCTATAAAATTTGAAAATCTATATTATTAATATACTATTAAAATTTCAAATAAAACTTCGAAAAGCTTATTAATAATATTTTATAAATATCTTAAATTTTTCAGAAAAAAACTCTGCTATTTTAAAAATTGATTATTTTATTATTATAATAATAATAATAATAATAATAATTATTATTATTTAAAAATTTATTTTTCTATTATTTGTATTATAGATATTAGCATATAACTTTATCGTTACTATATTATTGTTATTACTTTTATTTATTAATTGTATTATACTACAACTTTATTGTCGCTATTTTTTATATTATAATTATTATATTAATAAAAAACTTTTTTAAAAAACATTTTTTTATTTTTTATAAAAAGTATTATTTTTGTTAATATATTTATATTTATATTTAATAAGTGTATATTATTAAATATATTAAAATATTTATATATAATTATATTAAAAAACAAAGATTTAAAATTTATAACAAAAATTATATACAATTTATTTTTAGTTAAAATTACAATTAATAATACTTTAATAATTTATATATATTAAAATTTATATTTATAAAGTTATAGAATTTTATATTAGAATATATTGAACTTCAAATTTTTTATAACATTACAATTAAAAAAAAGTTAGTAATATTTTTATATATAGTTTTTAAAAGAAATAATATAAATAATGTAATAGAATTCTTTGATTAATTTAAGGCAATTATTTATAATTGTTTTTATTAAACTTTTAAAGTTATATTAATATTATATTAATATAAAATCAAACTTTTTAATTTTTCTTTTAATATAATTATTTTTGATTATAAATGAATTAAATTAAACAAAAAATTTTTTCTATATTTTTGTAAATGTTTTAAAGCTTTAAATAGTATATATATTTATTTATAGCAATTTATTAAGGATATAATTTTATTTTGCAATAAGAAAGGAGCTTTAATATAGAATATATTTGGAATTTGTACTTTTGATTTTCAATTTTTTTATATAGCTAAACTAAAAAGGAAATATATACAATTAACAAGTTTTTAATAATACATTTTCAAAAAATGTTTTCAAAATTTCTGAAAAATAATTTTATTTAGTAAATACAAAATATATATATTAATAATTATTTTTAGTTTTATATTAAAGAATATATTATTATTTAAAAGAATAAGTATTAGTTAGTTTGTAATTAAAAAATAAAAAGGAATTGTTTAATTTATAATATTCAATAGTATAAAATGTAGTTAAACAAATTTTTAATATTTTCAAAAACTAGTTCAAAATTTTTGATAAATTTTTTTTATTTTTATTTAAAAAATAAATATAGATTATATTTGTATATATTGTATTATACAATTTCATTTAGTTTTTCAAAGTAAAAGATATTTTTGAAGATAAAGAAATATAAGAAAAGATAGTAAAAGAAAAAGATAATAAATTTAAAATTTTAGAACTTTTTTTTTTAAAACAAAATAATTAAATATTAAAAGATATAGTTATAATTAGAAATAATATTGTTATAATAATGTGGAAGAATTATATTAAGGAATTAATTAAATGGGAAGCATTAAAAAAAAACAATTAAAAATTTTTTATATTTATTATAAATTATGTATTCCTTTATTTATTAGATTTTAATTTTTTATATTTAAAAGTATATATATCTATATTTTTATTATATTATGTAATAATATTATAATTAAATATAGTAACAACTTTTTTTATAAAATTACTTCAAATACTATTAACTATATTTATATATTATATTATAAAAATCAATTTCTTCAAATTAGTAATTTTATTATCAATACTATTTAATTTTAATAATAATATTGTATATTATAGTTTTTTAATTTTAGTTTTTAATTCAAAATAGTTGCAAAATATCTTTTTAATAATTTGTATAGTAATAAATTATTAACAATTATATTGAAGTTGAATTTGTTTTTATTAATGTTTGTATTCAAATTTAGTTTGCTTTTTTAGAAATTAATAGAATTAATAATTTTCTTTATTGCTTTTTTTTATAACTTTAACAAATTGAAAAGTTTATAATATTTTTATTTAATGTTTATATTTTTTGTAATTTTTATGGTTTTTAATTAAATTTGTTTAAAAAGTATTATATTTTGGACTATTTGTAGTATTATAAGATTTTTTGGTAGAAAAAATTGTGGAGTTAAATGGAGTTAAAGTATTAATATTTTTTTTTTTTTTTTTAGATTTATTGATTTTTGAGATTGGTGGTAGATTGTTATTAGAATTAGTAAAAGGGTTATTGGTATTGAAGATATTATTATTATAATTATTGTTAATTATAATAAAATTAATTAAAAAATTAAAATCGTTTTTAATTTAATTAATTGTATTATTAATTCCAATTGCAGATTAGTTAATTATAATTTTATTTTTAAAATAAAAAAGTATTTCGAAAAGATAAATTACTTTTTTGAACTTTTAAGGTTTTAAATGTTTATAAATAATAATAATTTTATTCTAAATATTATTATTAGTTTAAAAATATTGTAATTTATTTTTTTATTTTATATTAAATGTTTTTTGAATATGAATATAATTTTAATATATAGATTTGGAAAAAGTTTATTTTGATTGATAATATTTAATTGTAATTTATTAACTATATGGATAATAAAGTTAAATTAAAATAATAACTATTAATTATATTTTATTTTTTATAAATCTTTTTATATATTTATTTTTATGAATTTATTATTTAATAATATATTATTAAGTAATATTCAATAATTTGTTTTATTTTTGTTTATTTGCTTTATTATTTTTAGTGTTTAAAATTAATATAGTAAATAT
The DNA here is from genome assembly GCA_002162615.1 of Myriosclerotinia duriaeana. Taxonomy (NCBI): domain Eukaryota; kingdom Fungi; phylum Ascomycota; class Leotiomycetes; order Helotiales; family Sclerotiniaceae; genus Myriosclerotinia; species Myriosclerotinia duriaeana. The sequence goes on from NGKI01000001.1 coordinate 3,228,668, forward strand.
TGTAATAAAATTAAGGGTTTAAATTTACAAATTAAAAAAATTAAAATTGTTAGTTTAATTGTAAATGCTAATATTATATATTAAAGTTTTAGTAATATTGTAATAACTAGAAATAAAAAAATTAGATTTATCTAAAATTTTGGGTTATGATTTATAATTGAAAAGTTGCAATTTATGATTAAGAGATTTACGATTGAAAGGTTGCAATTTACGACCAAAAGGTTTATGACTGAGAGATTGTGATTTACAACTAAAAGATTGTGATTTACGATTAAGAGATTATGATTTAGGATTAAGAGGTTGTAATTTAAAATTAAGAGATTGCGATTCAAAATTAAGAGATTGCGATTCAAAACTAAGAGTTTGCGATTTAGGATTAAGAGTTTGCGATTGTATATTTTAGGGTTTACTAGTTTTAATTGATAAAAAGTTATTAGTTATATTTTATTGAATTTTTTATATTACAGAATCGATATTATTAAATATAAATATATGTAAAAGTATATTTCAAATATATTTTATATTTGATAAAGTATAATAGTATGAAAGATTATAATATTGTATTGAAAAAGGAGTATAATATTATGAAACTATTAAAATGTATTGTATTATTAAAAAAGTGTATTGGATTGATAAAAAAGTATATTAGATTAAAGGAGTATATTGTATTAAAAAAGTATATTAGATTAAAAAAGTATATTATATTAAAAAAGTATATTTTTATATTAAAAAAGGAATATATTATTATTATAAAAAAGAAGTTTATTGTATAAAAGAAGAAAAGGTATATTGTTGTTTTGGAAAAGAAGTATAATATTGATTTTGAAATTAAGATAAAGAAGGTAATAAAGAAAAGAATATATCAAATGTAATAGGATTATTTATAATAAATTAGGAATCTATTTTTTTAATAAAATTGATATAAAAAAAAGATATTTAATATTCTGTTTATTATAATAATAAATATTGAGTTGAAATTAAATAATATTTTAATAAAAGTAGCAATAATAATAATTAACAATATTTTGAAAAAAAAAGTTTATTAAATATAATTGTTAACAAAATAAGAATTTGGATTTATAGAACTTTTCAAAAATGTAGGGTTTCAAAATTTCAAATGTTGTTAATAAATCAATAATATTAAATTATTGAATTGAATGCAATTGTTAGTTAACTTTTATATTGATTATATAATTTGATAATATAATCAAAATCATTATTGATTTGAATGCGATTGTTGGTTAACTTTATATAGATTATATAATTTGATAATATAAACAAAATCTACAAAATTTTATTATTAATTTGAATGTGATTGTTGATTAATTTTGTGTAGATTATATATTTTGATAATATAAACAAATCTATAAAATAAAATTATTAATTCAAATACAAATATTAACAAAATGATATGTTGGCTAAATTTCCAGTTCTATATAGATATTATCAACATACAAAAAAACGATCCGAACGGGCCCTAAGAGTTGCGGCTACAGCTTATCGCACCCCCTTTCAAAACGTAATAAAATCACCGCAAAAATTATATTTTCCTATACAAACTTAATTCTTTAATAACTTTTGCAATATAATAGATTTTTAAATAAAAATTGAAGATTATTATTAATAACTTTAATTGTTAATTAAAAAATAATATAGATTATTTTTAGCTATTTTTTATAAAAAGTTATTAAAACTTAAAATTGAGATTTTTCGAAAATCTTAACTTGTAACGTTTTTCTTATACAAAATAAACGATTTTTTGAATAATTTTATATTGTTTAACTTTAAATAAAAAACTTTATATAAAATAAAATAACTAAAAATAAACTAGCTTTTTTTTTATTAAATTCTATTAAATAATTATTATATATTAAAATTTCAAAAGCTTAGAATATACTATTAAAGAATTAATAAAGATTTAAAAAGTTGAAAAATGGCTGTTTTTGGTGTGAAAACGCAAGGGGTGCGATAAGCTATAGCCCCTACTCTTACTTTTTCCTTGTTTATATTGTTTTTACTTGTATAAAATATGATCCAGAACTAGTTTAGAATTTTATATAATATTTTATACGAAAAGGTACTGATAGGGATTTTTTGTTGAATTTGGAAATGGTTTAAAATGTACAATATTAATTATTGAATAACCTTTTATTATTTCTAATAATTTGATTTTATATATAAAACAATCAATCCTTTTTAAGATTCTAAAGGGTCTTACAAACTATTATTTAATTTTAATATTCCTACTATTTAAACCAAAGGTATTATATCTTCAATAAAACTTAAATAATATATAATCTTCTACTTCAAAGAATATTAGTTTGTACTTTTTATTGTAATATTGTTTTATAAATATTATTATAAATTTAATTATATTAATTGCTTTGAATATTGCAGATTTATATTTTGTATTGTTAATTAGCTTTACTAAATATATTTCTGCTATTTTATTTACTACAAGTTCTAGTTTAATCTATAAAAACATTATTTCTACTAGATTTATAATAACTTCTATTGCGATATTTAAAAACTTTTTAATTCTTAATTTATATATAATTATAATATTAATAATATTGATACTCTATAAAGTAAAATTGTATAAAACTGCAAACAAATATAATAGAATTATCAACTAAAATACTAAGTTTTTTATTATATTAAGATAATATCTTAACCTAATTTTAACTGTTTAATTAATCTACTCATTTATACTATGAATATAAATATATTAAACTATACTAAATAGTAATTTGATTTTTAATAAATCTATAATACCCTTTTATACTTTCGAAAAAAACTTTTTATTTTTATCAAATATAATTGTATAAAAAATACTCCAAAATATTAAAAGCAAATATTATATAAAAATAAATCCCTATTGAATAATTATTCAAATTGCTTTTCCTAGAATTAAAGTAATTGTTTTAAAAAGTTTATTTATAATTGATAATATATAGTTAAATAAATCTAATGTTAATTTAAACAAAATTAAAATAAAATGGATAGAAATTGTATAGAAGATATACAATAAAGTAAATATGAATTATAATAAATTATATAGTATATATTAAAAGGTTAATAATAGTTTATAATAATAATAATAAAATAGAAACACTTAATATATTGAAAATATAAAAATTAGTTGAAACCTTTTTATATATACATTTATAACCTAAATAATCCAACTAATTATATATATATTTAAATATTTTACTTTTGAAAAATTAAAAAATAATTAGTTTTTTACTAATATAGATTAAATTTGGTTTAATATAAAATATCTCTTTTTTAAATTTGAAAAGTAAATTAATAGTATTATTCTTTAAAAAATTATTTTCTTTAATCTAAATCAACTACCCTACTTTTGGGCCACCCCCTTATTTAAGCCACTTTTTCCCATCAAAAACAATGATTTTGACCTACTTATAAAACCACCAAAACTTAATATTTAAATACAAAATTTTTTTTATAGAATCTTTATATAGTTACAATAACCATTATCAAATTTTAGATTTTTTGTAATTTTATATAAAAAGTTATAAAATATTGAAAATCAGATTTTTAAATAAAATAATTAAAAATAAACTATAAATTTTTATCTTATTATTATAATACCTAATATATAAATATCAAATTTAAACTTAAAATAATTAGTAGATTTTGTATAATTGATTGTTGAAAATTCCTTATACAAATTTTTGTATAAGTTAAATTTTGATTAATAATATTACAATATATATTAATAATATAAATTTAAAAATTTGTTCTTTTTATATTTTATATTATAATAATATAATAAAAATTTATAGTTTATTTTTAATTATTTTATTTAAAAAGTTATTAGTATTTTACAATATTTTCAAATTTGTATAGGATTTATATACAAATTTGAAAACTTAATTTTTATTATTTTATAGCTCTTTATATAAAATAACTAAAAATCTGAAATTTGGTTATATTTATTAAACTAATACAATAAATCTATAATTAAAATTTCAATTAATTTTATTTATAAATAAGAAAGTTAAAAATACCAAAAATAGTATTTTTTAATAAGGAAAGTAGCCTAAAAGGGGGGGTAGCCCAAAAGTAGAGTAGTTGACTTACTTAATAAGTCTTAAAGATTATAAATTTAATATATATATTTATTTTAATTTTTGTAATTTAACTTTGTTAATTTATAATACAATTATTAAAAACATTTATAAATCTGCTATTTTTATTTTGTATATATATTTTATTAAAATAGTTTGTTATTTATTAATTTCTATTTAAATTATATATAATTATAATAATATATCAGATATAATATTCAATTACTCAAACTTATATTATACATTAAAACAGAATCCAAAAAAGTATTCAAAGTTTTGTAAATAGCCAAAATTTCATTATATTAACAAACAAGTATTTATTAATATTTAGATTATAATTTAGATATTGAATAAATAATTTATATATATAATTATTAGGAATTCAAATAATTTGATTGAATAACAAATTGTCGAAATTATATAATATAGATTAATAATTTGGAATTTAATAAGTTAATAATTTACTTTTACAAATATAATAAATTGCAATAGAAATATAATTAATATAATAAATTATGAAGTAAATAGTTTAATATTGAAATAGTAAATTATATTTTCAATATTATTTTTGAAAATATTTATATTGATATATAGCTTTCTTTTTAAATTGAAATAATATAAGATTAAAAACTTTTAGAAAGTATATTATAGATTATCAAATAATTTTTTCTTTTTTGTTATAATATTCTTAAACTTTGTAACTACTACAGGTTTTTTTTTTGTATTTTTGTAATCTTATTCTTATTATATTTTCGAAATAATTAATTCAATTTGCATTTACATTTTTATAGTTTTGCTAATAATTTGATATAATACAGAATATATTATCGCAAATAATTTATAAGATCAAAATAATATTTTAATTACTTTAAAAAAAAAAAACTAAAACCTAAATAGCAATTAATTTGTTTTTAACTAAAAGAAGATTGAAAACGTTAACTTTTTAATCAAGCACAGCGATTAATAAATAAACTAGAAAATATTTTTTCAAATTAAATATAATATTCGTTTGTTTAAATTGATAAAGGATTTGTTATAGAAAATTCAAATGTTTTTTAAATATATAATTAAAAATAATAATATTATTACTACAAGTATATATAAAATCTTTTTTTACTTTAATTATTGTATTAATATGTTTTTAAATATATATAGATAAATTTTTAAATTTTATTATTATATAAATAAATATTTTTTTAACTAGAATAGGATAACATTGTGAAGAATTTTTAATACTTTTTTTTGATATATTATTAATAAAAAAAACTTATATAATTAATAATAAAAATAAACAAGCAACCCGCTACTATTACAATAATATCTACTTATATAGAAATTGAGTATATATTAGAAATTGTAATCTGATTTAATATACAAATATCTATAACAACTTTGCTTTTTTTGTTAGTAATTTCTTAATTATTTATAATTAATTTTTATATATAGAATATTAAAAAACTAAATGAAATTAATTTAATAGTTTATTTAAATTAATCTTATTTGTAAAGTTTATTAAATATTTAATTAATAAGGGTTTAGTTTTTTTTGTTAGTTATGTATACTTTTATTTTTTTTGATTTAAACTTTTTTTACTAATTTTTATAAAGTTTTATTTCAAATTCTCCGCTATTTAATATTTCTATAAAACTTTTACGATTTTTTTATACAATTGTATTATTTATAATTATATTTTATAATTATTTTTTTTATATAATATCCCTAAAAACTATAACCCCATTAATTAGTATAACTTTTTATTAAATAATTTCCAAATTATTTTTGTTTATATTTCCCTACAATTCTTTAATAGTATTAATTATTTATCAAACAATAGCTATTACAGTTGTTAGCAAATCTTTTATTAAAAAACATTTTTTGAAATATAAAGTTCTAACTAGGGTTTTTATAAAGGAATATATATCAATCTTATTTATTATTGTTATAATTTAAATATCAGAATCGATAATATTGTTTAACTTAAAATTCTTTTACACAACAACTTTAATATTAATCAGATTTTCTATTATTATAGCTTTATATTTGCTAAAAACTAAATATACAAATAATATAAAGTTGTCTTAATATAATAATTTATATACTATATCGTAGTTTAATAAAGATAAATTATTATCCTTTTTGTGTATTATAATAATAAATCTTTGAAATTGAAATGATATAATTATTTTCTTCTTTATATAAATCAAATTTTTTTATTTAATATTTTTAAATTAGATAATAATTCAAATCTGCAGATCTATATATTATAATAAAATCAATAATTAGTTATTAAAATTGATAATTTATTTTTTTGAAATAATGTTATTATTACTCAATGAAATCTTAACATTCAATTTCTTTATAATATAAATCTTATAAATAAAATATACAATTAAATTATTAATAATTAACAAATAAAAATTTAAATTAATAAATTAATTAACATTATATCTTTGGAAACCTAATCTACGAACTTTTATAATCTTGTTTATAATATGAATTTGAATTTTGAAGTATATTTCAAATAGGAATTGTTTATTAATTAAACTTATATTATAATTAATATCAAAATATATCAAATGTATTAAGAATAGTTAGCAACCGTACTGTTCGGAGGTTAAGTCTAATTAGGTCTAGTGTCTTTCTTTGTCTGAATCAAGCATATCCTTAGTGGAGTTGTATGTAACCAAGATATAGTGTATGTATGGTGTAATATAAATAAATCGTGTATATACTGTGTAAGCAGTGTGTAAAACTTTTATACTATATAAGTAGCGTATAAAATTTTTATATTATGTAAATAACATATATAATTTGTATACTATATAAATAACATATAAAATTTTTATATTATATAAACATTTTTATATAGTGTAAATATAATATAAATATTTTACATGGTACTTTATATCATACAATATATTTAATACTGCAATTATACTAACATAATCAATCTATTAGAATTAAGATTAATCTGAATTATCAATTTAATAGATAAATCTTGAGATGGCTTGAGAATAACTTAATGAATTATTGAATAGTTGGCTACTTTAATAAATCTTTTTAAACTTATAGGTGGCTATTTAAATACTTATGGATTAGATTTATATAACTATAATTAATTAAATATTTGAATACTTAAGTATTTTCAACTACCTTTAACTAAATCATATATTTCTTTTTAAGCTAATTTAAGTTATTATTATATTCTCTTTTAGTTATTTTTATTACTTTTTCTATTTTTTTATTGAATATATTTTCATTAAATACACCTCCACTGAATACATTTTCTGGATATATATCTTGGATATATTTTTTGAACATATTTCCTTTGAGTATATTTCCTTCAAATATATTTTTTTTGAGTATATTTTTTTTAAGTATATTTTCTTTAAGTATATTTTTTCTCGAATATATTTTCCTTAAGTATACTTTTTTTAAATATATCTTTTTTTGAATATATTTTTTTTGAACATATTTTTTTTGAATATATCTTCTTTGAGTATATATTCTTTAAATATACCTATACTTTCTTCAAATATATTTCCCTTAAACATACTTCCTTTAAATATATTTCCTTTAAGTACATTTCCCTCAAATACACCTTCTTTAAGTATACTTTTTTTAAGTATACTTTTTTTGAATATACTTTTCTTAAATATATTTTTTTTAAATATATTTCTTTTGAGTAAATTTTCTTTAAGTATACTTTCTTTAAGTATACCTTCCTTGAATATACTTTTTTTAAATACATTTTCCTTTAATATATTTCTTTTGAATATATTTTTTTCAAGTATATTTTCTTTGAGTATATTTTCTTTGAGTATATTTTCCTCAAATATATTTCTTTCAAGTATATTTTCTTTGAGTATACCTTTTTCAAATATATCTTTTTCAAATATATTTTTTTTGAGTATATTTTCCTAAACAAAAAAAAAGATATTTATTATAACTACATTTTCTTTAGTTAATTTTTTATAATATTCGGGCATTTATAGATATATTTTAATTATAATATACTTAATATTTATTTTTAGTAATTTCAAATTACAAAATATATTTAGGTATATATAATATTAATTATAAATATTTATAGCATTTGTTATATTATTTGTAAATTTATTTTATTAGAAAATTAATTATATTATTAAATATACTAATAATTATTAAATTTTTCAGCTGATTTTTGTTTTTATATATTAATTCTAATAATTAAAAAAGAATATATTGTTATATTTCGAAAATCTATTATATTTAATATAATATTTCTATTAGTTGGAATTGTATTATATTTTATTATCAATAATAAACTTATTTATTATAATTGGGTTTAAAAAGTAAATGATTTATTATATTAAGAAATTAAAGTGCATTTACAAACAAGTATTTGAATTATAAAGATTTGAATTAAAGGAATTATTTAAATAATAGTTAAAATTAATAAATGGTATAATATTGTTTTTTAAAACAAAATAGATTCGATATAGTATGTTATAGAAATAAAACAAGAATTTATTTTAAATAAAAATAATAAAACAAATTTAAATCAACCTTTTTATTCTAAACTATTAAATTTATAATTTGAAAATCAAAATCTATATTTATTTATCTTTTTATTATTCTTTAAACATCAAAAAAATACTTTGCTTATTTTTCTATTATCTTTTAATTATTAAATAAACAATTTATTTATCTTTTTATTACTTTTTAAATATCAAAAAAACAATTTGTTTATTTTTTTATTACTTTTCAAATATCAAAGAAATACTTCAAAATCTGATTAAGCTTTTAAAAAAATATATTTAATTAAATTTCGGAAATTTTATTATTCTTTATTTAACTTTAAATATAGTTTTATAAATATTTTAATATTTTATTATTTAAATTTAAAACTATTAAATATAATCATATTTTAATATATAATACTTATGTATATAAATGTAATATATTAATATATAATATTTATATATATAATTATAAATAAAAATATTGAATATAGAAAGTTAAGTAAATTCATAAATATTTAAATAATTTAAAAACTAGATATTAAAAATATATTTTTTTTATAAATATTATTGTTTATATAAACATATTTAATATTGTTTAAATGAATTAGTAATAAATATATTTATATAAAACTTATAAATAATAAATATATAAATATATTTTATTTTATATAAAATATTATTCAATATATCTTATTTTAAAATATTAATAGATTGAATTTTCAATTCAATTTTAAAATAATAAATTATTTTCCTTTTCTGTTTATAAATTTTATTAAAAATAGGGTATTTAGAAGTTCACTTTTATTGTTATTATTATTATCATTATTATTATTTTTATTTAAATCAAATACCCTATTTATTCTTATTTTAAATAGTTATTGATATCCAGATTGTTTTATATTTTAACTTTTATTAATTTTTAATAAAAATATTTTTAATAAAAATAAATATTGCTTAAAGATTTCCTAATGATTTAATAGTATTTTTAATTATTTAATTCTTTGTTTTTTTGAAAAAATAAAATCTTTTTGTTTAACATTTTGAAAATATTTGAATGAAAGAAAAGTATCATATAGATTTTTAATAATCTCCTATTAATTTAATTTATTTAATTTTGTATTAATAAATATACAAATGTAAACCGCTAATATTGTATAAATAACTATTATAAAGTTAATAATAATCCAATAATAAATAGAATTGTATTTATTTTTAATAAAAAAAATATTAATAAATATATATTTATTTAATAATAATATATTTAACTAATAATACTAAATACTATTAAATATTGATTAATTCAACCTTTCAAATATAATATTAACAAAAAGTATATTATCCATCACCCATAATTTTAAATTTATTATCAATATATTTTTTATATATATTTTAAAAAATATAATATTTTAAATTTATACATATAAATATTATTTATAACCTTCATATACAAAGTTTTATACATTTTCTTCTTCTTATACAATATAGAATATATTTTAATAATAATATTATATACATCATAAATATAATATTTAAATAATTAATATTAAATATCAAAGTTAAAAACTTTATAAATAATATTATTGTTTTTTAAATTGATCTCTATTTGATTTTTATTTTTTTTATTTAATAAAACAATGAAATCAATTTTCTTTTTTTTATTATTAATATCAATTTTGCTAAAAAAAAACAAAAATATTATATTAAATAAAATATATTGATTATAATTAAATGTTTAATATACTTTATTTTTACTTTGATATAATTATAAAATTTTGAATTTAGGGATAATTAAATTTAATTAATAAAATATAGCTTTTTTATATTATAGAGTATATTTAATTTTAATTATAAATAAATCTAAATTCAAATTTTTATTAAAATTTTATGTATTAATTAAGTTTTTTTTATGTAAATATATAAGTGATATTAAATAATTTGAATTATAATAAATATTATTATTATAATTTATATATTTTTTTATAAATTTTTTAATATATATTATATATTAAGAATTATAACTTTCAATTATATTTTTTAAAATATTAATAAATTTGATTTTTATATTAAATAACAAAAAAAAATAGTTTATATTTTAATAAAATAATAGATTTTAATAAACTTTTGATTATAATTTAGTATCAATTATTGTAATATTATATAAAAGTTGGGAATATAATTATAAAATAACAGTTATTTTTAAATAATATAATTATTATAATTTAAATATTATTAAATGTTTAAATTAGAATAAGGAATTTAGAGATTAAAGTTTCTTTTTAAATATTATATGTTCTGTTTATTTTATAGTATTCTAAAAAGTTGTATTTCTTAGTTTAATTGAAGATAATGTATAAATTTATAATCAATATAATTCTGATAAAGGTATATTATATATATTAAAAAGCAATTTATTATTTTATAAGTTAGTTTATAAACAAGGTATAAAATTATAATCTAAAAGAATAAATATATAATATATATTTTATAGTTTTTTGTATTTATTAAAATATTAAAATAGATTAAAAGATTATATATTAATTATTATATTTTATACAATATTTTAACATACATTTTCTAATTTATTATATTTCTATTAAATTATAATCAATATTAACTAAATTCTATATTCAATAGTGGATTATATAGAATTTATAGAAAACTTCAAACCTTTTAATAATTATAATTCAACATTATTAATTTAAAAAATTATTTTAGTTTATTTAAATATTTAATAATAATATTTATAAATAGCGATAATGAAATATTTAATTATAATATTATAATTTTGAATTTAAAAATTTCTAAAACTTATTTGAATACTAATAATACTAATAACCTTAGAAATATTAAAATTACCGGGTAAAATAATAATTTTGGGTTTAAGTATTAGATATATAAGTAAATATTGATGATTTTAAAGCTAGATATTTGATTATTACTGATTTTAGGATTATATAATTTAAACTTTAAATTTTGATTAACAAAAAAGCTATTCATTTAAATTTTTATATTTATATAAATATTTCTGAAATAGTTTGGATAATATAATATAATATTATTTAATAATTAATTGAAATTTATCAAATTCTGGATTTTTTTTTTGTTAATAATTATTTCGATTTCATTTTAATATAAACCTCAAATTATATAACATTATATATATATATTTTTTGATAAATAAAATATAATCATTTTTTAATAAGTAGATCTTTATTTAATAATATATATAAGTTTTAAAATCTATATATATTTTATAATAAATTATATTATATACTATTTAGTTATAAATATAAACTTTTTCTATATATTTATTAAATATCTAAATACCTAATCTTATAGTTTTATATATTTATCTAAATAGCTTAAACAGTTAAATTTTAATATTCAAAATCTATAAGATTTTAAGGTTTTCTGAAATCTTAATTATTTGTATTATTTATTAGCATGAACTTTGGGAAGAATATTATTTCTAATATTTATATAATTCAAAATTGTATATTTTATTGTTATATATTTACTTTGTTATTGTACAATTTATTATTATATTTATTGTTGTTGTATATTTTATATATTTAACTATTATATATATTACTTATATACTATTGTATATTTTACTATTATACAACATATTGATTTATATAATATCTAAATATTTAAATATTTTTTAATTATATTTTTTATAATTGCATTATTTTCTATATTTAACTTTTTTAATTGCTTTATTGCAGTTTTATATATCTTTTTATTATATTTTAAAGTTCTTTTTACTGTACTTTTCTTAATAATATATATTTTTTTTGTTGCACTTTTTTTAATAATATATACTTTTCTTAATAATATATACTTTTTTTGTTGTATTCTTTTTTCGTTGTACTTTCCTTATTGTTGTACTTTTTTCGCCGCACTTTTTTTAATAATATATATTTTTTTTAATAATATATATTCTTTTTGTTGTATTCTTTTTGTTATATTCTTTTTTCGCTGTACTTTTTTTGCTACTGTACTCTTTTCGCCGCATTTCTTTTAATAATATATACTCTTTTTGTTGCATTTTTTTTATTGCTGTACTCTTTTTGCTATACTTTCCTTAATAATATATACTCTCCTTATCGCATTTTTTTTGCTGTACTTTTTTTGCTGTATTCTTTTCAATAATATATATTCTTCTCACTGTATTCTTTTTGTCGTATTCTTTTTGCTGTACTTTTTTCGTTGTTGCACTTTTTTTGCTATACTTTTTTTAATAATATATACTCTCCTTATTGTATTCTTTTTACTGCATTTTCTTTGCAGTATTCTCCTTGTTATTGTATTTTCTTTGCTGCATTTTTCTTAATATATTTAAATATTATATTTGCTAGTTTTAGGAATTATTTCAATTATTCAATTTGGTTTTCGTTTTGGAAATATATAGGTTTATTAATTCATTTAATATAACTAACTATAATAATATAAAATATCTTCGAGTTTAATCCAAATTTTCTAATATAAGAATAAAATGATAGAGAGTTAATGATCCAGAAATACTTAATAATACAAAACTCAAAGAGGATTTAATATCTATTTTAAATAATAAATATAAAATTGGAAATGCATACTTTTTTTCCAATTTTAATATAAATATTTTATATTTAAATTTTATTTATATAATTAATAAATAAATAGAAGTTTGAAGATTTTATTATATTTTTAAATAAAAATTTATTTATTTTATTATTCAAATATAATCTTTTTATTATTAAAAATGAAATTTAATATCAAAATCCAGAGATTAATAATCTAAAAAATGATAATAATAAAATAACAAACAACTAAATTTTTATTATACCATTCGATTTTAATAAAGATATTATAAATAATAATATTGTATTATTATTTGATATATCATTAAAAGTAGAAGAAAATAAAATTTTAATAAGTTATATTATAATATGAATATATATAGAATTATTTTAGTGATTTTTATCTTTATTATTTATATAAATATTAATTATAATTAATAGAAAAGATATTATTAATAATTCGGAGTTTATTATTTATTATTATTATAATACTATATATATATCTTTATTCAAATTAGAAATTGCTATAGTAATTTTTGTTTAATTTATTAGTTTTTTTTGGGATGATTATATAGTTTTAAAAAAGTTATTAATAACAAATATCAATTTCATTAAAGATATATACAAATTGTTTAAATTTAGTAATACTTTGAAAAAGTATTTAAATAAAATATTATTTTTATTTTCTATATAATAAAAATTGGTTCCTTTTGAACTAAATAAAATATTATTTAAAATTGTTATACAAAAAGCAATTAATATAAAAAATTTGATTCTATATAAATACTTATATTTTATAAATCTAATATTACTTTATACAATTTTCATATTTTTAAATAATACCAAAAAATTATATACTAAAATGATATAATTAATTAATTTCCCTACCAAATTATATTAATTTTAAAATTAAGTATTATCTATTTAATTAATATTTAATATATTTGTATATTACCTTATTCATTATTTTTCATTTTTATTAAATTCATCCTCCCTAATAAAACTACTTTTTTTTATTAGATTTTGTAAATTTTAAATATTCTTATATTAATTGTTTTTATTAATACTAAGATTAATATTATATAAAATATATAATTACAATTTATAAAAATTTTAAATTTAATATAATTTAATAAAACTATAAAATTATTAAAATTAAATATTATTATACTAATAAAATATTATTATAAAATCCTATAATACTTTTGTTGAATTTATTTTTTCATTTTAATAAAATTATATTATTTTTTAATAATATAAAATATATTTCAAAAGCCAACATTATATTAAAACTAATATATATACACCTCAATTATTATTTTAAAAAATATATAAATATAAGATTATCAATTCAAACTTTTTTAATATATAAATCTTTATTTAAAACAATTATATAATTTATATATAAAATTATTATAATCAAAAATTCATTTATTAATATTCAAATTATTTCTTTTTATTATATTAATTTTATACAAAAAAAACTAAAATTAAATAAATTTAATTAATTGTATTTAACAAATTAAAATATTTAAAAAAGTACTCCATATATATTTATACTATTAAATATATTTATTAATAAATTTAAATTATTTTAAAACAATTATCGTTTTTTTATAAGATTTTATTAAACTTTTATAGGATTTAACAAAACAAATCAAAATCAAAAAGTTAATATTTTTTTTATTATATTAAATTCTTATAATAATAACTTTAATAATATAATAATTACTATAAAACAATTAAAAGTTTTTAATAAAAATATATTAATAAAGATAAATAGTATAATTATTAGAATATATATTTATATTTAATATTATTATAAGGATATACTTTAATAAAATAAGAATTTAGAAATTAAATAACAAAATATTAAATTAAAATATTGATTTTGTATTATATTTGATAAACAATAAAGCGATTTGGATTTTAATATTATTAAAAAAAATCGATATTATTTTTAAACTCTAAATATACAATTTTATATAAATTATTTGCAATACAAATAAAAAAAAAGCTTATATTATTCAATAAAGTCTAAATATAGACCCCCTTTTTTTATAGGATATATTATCTATATTGAATTTGATTATAATATAATTATCTAATCCTACTTATTTAAAATATAATAGAATAACAAATTTAATACATCAAATATTAATTAATATTATCCTTATTAATTCTATAAAAAAAGTATATACCCATTATTTTTGATATTTTTTCATTTTTTTAAAAATAGAGATAATTATAATTTTCAATATTATATATAATTAAATATAATTTATTTGATTATATTAAATAAACTATTATTATTCTATATTTGTTATAATATTAAAATTGGTTTATTTTATTTAAAATCCAACTATATTTTTGTTATTCTATTAATAAAATTACAAATAATCTAATTCTATTTATTATATTTAGTTTTGTTGTTTTAACTAAAAGCAATAAACTATTAATATTTGCAGACCTACAAACATTAGTAGAATGAAAAAGCATGAAAGCCGATATATTGTATACTAAACAAAGATTTCAATAATTATATTATATTGTTAATAATAGCATTAATAATAATCTTTAAAAAGCAATAATTTTATCTTTAAATTAACAAAAAAATCGGATTGGAATATTTATTTATAATACAAAAGATATTGTTAAAAGCAGATTTGCAATATTAATAAACTTTTTATAAAAAAAATATTTCCAATTTACTTTAAATAAAGCAACTTAAGAAATACAAAATTCTAATATATTAGGAATTAATATTTTCCAAGTAAACCCGGTACCAATAAATTTATCATTTTGTAATATAATTTTTTTTATAATTCTAAATTATATATATATACTATTTTAAGGATTTATAAACATTAGAGTTATAATAGCTCCTACCCTTTTTAACAATATAACTTTTACAAATACTATATCACTAGAAAATAATTTTATTAAAAAAGCTGTATAATATAAATTAAATACAAGTAGATCAAATTATCATATAAATATTTATTACATTAGAATGATATTAAAGTATACTACAATGATAAATGTTAATACTATTTAATAGGAAAATAAATATAGGTATATTCTATAAGTATTATTTCCAATTCTAAAGTTATTTTTATTTATTATTTATTAATAATCAATATATTATATAAAAGGTTTAAAAAGAAAGTTTATATTATTAGTTATTTATATACAAAACAGGATTTATTAATAAAAAAAGCTAAAAAAATATTTATACAATTTTTATTACTTAATAATTATTAAATTTTAGATTTAAAATTAATCAAATATTTGAAAGAAATATATTATTTTAATTTATTAATATTTCAAAAAATAATAAACCAATCAAATATACTAAACATTTTTCATAATTATATATTATTTATAAAAAATAATAAGAATAAAAATAATTTATATAATTCTATATATAATATTATACCTAATTCTAATTATTTTTATTCTATAATAATTAAATATATTAAAGCAGATTTTGTTTAGAGTTTATTAAGTTTTTTAATTAAAAAAAATGAAATAAATACTATTTTCAAAATTAAATTAATGGAAGTATATAAGCATTTTTATAATAACAAATATATAGTAGTTTTTAGAAAAGTTAAATTTTAATAATATAAAAAGCTTATATATACAAATGTATAAATTAATATTTTTTTAAATATTTGAAATATAATGGATTTATTTAATTCTATAAATTCTCTAACTTTTTATTTCTATTTCTATTTTTTTTCTATTAAGATACTTCTACTTTTTATTAAAATATTTTCGTTTTTTTTACAATTAATTGAATATATAAATAATATATTATTATTTTGGTTTTTTAATTTATATTATTTCTTTTAAAATTATTTATAAGTTTTAAAGTTTCTGTTATCTTTATTATTTACATTTATAAATAAGGATAACATTATTTCTCTCTATTTAATTAAAATCCCGAAATCTACGAGTTAGTTAAATATATATTTAATTGAATATATTTACTTATCTATCCATTTATTTACTAATATATGAATAATTATTAAATTAGTATAATTAGTACGGATATATATACTGTTATTTGGATGATACTATTTAATACTAATCTATATTATTCCCGATTTCATTATCAACTATATTCAAATATTAATAAAATTATAAATTTGCATAGTACTATATATCGCTAAATAATGTTTTATACAAATAAATTTATTAAATATTATAATCACTTATATACTTTATAAGTACACCCAAATAATATTAAATGTATTAAAAGAATATTTATTCACTAACTAAATAATATTCATTGTATATTTTTAAAAATACAAATGATTAAATTTATAAGCAATTAAGATATTATAATTAATATTTTAATACTCAAATTAAAAAAAGAATAAATTATTATTGATTTATTATTAATATATTTATATAATTTGTATATTATATAATTTAATAATAATATTTTTAGTAACCTTGATTTAATAAAATAAATAAAAATAAAGTTTATATAAATTTTAAAATAAATAAATAAGTTTTTGTTTAAGTAGATTTATAAATTGTATAACTAATATTATATATTTATTAAATATAAAATAGTATTTGATATTATTTGGGCCAAACAATTATAATAAAAGCCGAATTGATTTGAAGTTATTTGAGTTATATTTACAAATATTTAAAGTATTTAAAAATTAATATATTTATAAGTACCTAAATATAAATACTTAAATATAAATACTTAAATGCTTAATTAGTTTTTGATATCTAATTTTTATGGTTTTGAAGATAAATATTTATAGATATAACTTATAGCATAATAAATTGGTATATTTTGGTAATTATAATTGGATAAATAACTAAAGTGAATATTTTATAGGGTACCTGGGCAATTGTTAGTAATACAATTTATAAATCGATTAATTTTTTTTTTTTGTAATTAATAATTATTCTAATATTGCCTAAAATATACATAGCAAAAATATAACATAAATATAGAATGTATATATAATTTGTAAATAAGTAGAATGAAATAAATAACAAAGTAAATATAACTATAAACTATAATAACCTAAACTTTTATTGTGGTGAAAGTATATACACATATAGTTTTTTTTACACAATATAAAATTTTTATATAGTGTTTATATAGTGTTTATATGGTGTTTATATGGTGTTTATATGGTGTAAAATTTTATATACATTCAAATTAATATATCGGTTTATATAGTGTAAGCGAGTTTATATAGTATATACATTGTGTATATACTATATCTCGGATATGTATAACTTCACTAAGGATAGTTTTGTACAGGAGAGCTTAACTCTCTTGTTCTCTTTAGTCAATACAAGTGCTACGAAACCTACCCTATTCAAGCTATTCCACGTGAAATCAATCAAGAACTTCAACAAAATGTATATTGTTTTACGAAATGTTTAATACTATTTTGATTTTAATATATCTATAATCTTTAAAAATATAATCTAATAAGGATTTATTTGCTCTAGTTATAAACTAAACAATTTGAAATTTAAATAAAATTGAAATTGATTTTTTATAAAGATTTATTAGAATAATTTTATTTAGTTTATTTATAAATTATATAAAACATTATAATATATTAAAAAATATATTAATTAATTTAAATAAAACAATTAATTTTATGAATTAATGTTTTCTATATTTTTCTTTAAAATGCAAATATAGTTTGTTATTTGTTATAAATATTATATTACAATTAAAGCATTTATAATTATATTTATTAATTTTAATATTTAGAAATAGTTTGAATATAATAAATTTATATTCAAAACTAAAAATCAAAAAAGTAAATCTTAATTTTCTATTTTCTTTATTAAAAATAAAAATAAGAATATTAAATTAATGTATAATTTTTAGTTTTATATTTTCTAATATCTTTTTATTATTTAAAATAAATTGAAATTAGAAAATGTTTTATATAAAATGGATATATTAAACTTTAATTTCTTTACTATTATTATTTAAATTGTAGACTGAATTATTAATATCGCTTTTTATACTTTAATAATATATTTATTAAAGTGTTTAATTAGTATATATATGATTTAGGAGCTAGGCTAGTACGTATGGTATAAATATAACTTTTTTCTAATAGTTAGCTCTTGATTCTTTATAGTTTATAACCTTAATTGAGATATACTATTTGATCTTTGAGTTTTCGATCCCTGCACTTCGTAACAGAATAAACTATTTACTAATGTATTCAGCTTGTTGAATGGTATAATTCTTATATTTTAAAAAGCTACGATTTATTCTTTGATACCCGGCTTGCTTAAGCACCACCCCTGCTTCGATGCTATGGTACTCCCCCCCCCCCTAAGCAAATGTTAAATTGTGGGTTTGGCCTATAATAGTGATTTGAGTTACGTATCCTGTTCGAAAGCTTACCGCTTCTTTGATTAGGCAATAGTACAGATTTTGAAATAGTATATCTTCAATTTTTTTGCTGTCAGCAACGATGTATAGGCCCAATGATGATGTATAGGCTAATCGAAAGTAGATTCTAGTAGATTCTATTGGCCCAACCACCTATGTATTATAAAGTGTATATCAGTGAATAAAACTCATAATTTAACATTTGCTTAGGGGGGGGGATAGTATAGCTTTTGATTCCTGATTCCTGGCTTGTTTAAGCACCCCTGCATAATACAGCTGATTCTTGAATACTGTGTTTACAGCTAATTCTTCGTTCTTGCCTGATTTGGCTAGTTGCTATAGTTATAGCTTTTGATCCCGTACCTTCCTGATTCCCGGCTTGTTTAAGCATCCTTGTTTCGATACTATAGATATAGTGATTCCTGGGCTACACGAGGGCATGTAGCATAAAAGGGGGGGTAGTGTCAAGGTGCTTGGTTGGTATGCACGTGATTTAGGAGCTAGGCTAGTACGTATGGTATAAATACAGCTTTCCTTTGGTAGCTAGCTCTTGATTCTTTATAGTTTATAACCTCAATTGAGATTGTGGGCGAGCACGCTCGCGGGTGTTTCGGAGCGAATAAGATTGATTAATTCTTTGTTGTAGATTACATAATCACGTGATCCACACACAAATGGATTCCTAGGTTACAAGAATACAACATATGACTTCATTCACGCTATAGAAAAAGTTACGGAGAAGTCCGACGCCTTATGTTTTCTACGCTTGCGCTCCGAAACATATACTATTTGATCCCTGAGTTTTCAATCCTTGCACTTCGTAACAATACTTAATTATATATATTATTGTTTTTATTATTTATAAAATCGCTTGCTTTTTTACTTTTATTAATAATATTTTTTTTAATATTATAAACTTATATTTTATTAAAGTTTTAATTTTGTTTAGGATTTTATTTTTAATATAGTTTTTTATTAGTTAAAGCAAAGTTTTGTTTAATTTTATTATTTAACTTATCAATATTTTCTTTTTATAAATTAGTAAAATTTTTAAAAAAAGAAAAAGGGTAAAAGTTTTTATAATTGTTTTAATAATATAGTTTATAAAAAGAAAACTTATTATTATATTAATTGAATAAATAATTATTAAAATAAATAAAATACTAAATATTAAATTAATTATCTTTTTTTTTTGATTAATTTGTTTTATAAAAATTATAAAATTAATTTTTAATATAAAAACAAAAATATAAATATAAAGCTTAGCTACAAAATACAATAAATTATTAGCATTTGAATATATTCAAACTTAATAATATCAATATTATAACCTAATATTATAATATTTTAAATAAATTTTTCGAGATTTTTATATTTACGAACATTTTTAATTATATATTTTATTTATTTAAGCTTTTTTAAAATAAAGCTTAATAATATAAAAAAATAGTTTTCCAACTTTAAACATTAGTTATCAATACTAACTTTCAATCTAGTACAAATTGTATTAGAAATCTTATTAATATACTACAACTTAGCTTTACCTTTCAAATATTAGTTTAACTAACTAATAACAATAATTACAACAAAAGGATTTTTAATTATATTTATAGTTTTGATTTTAATTTAAATTGTAAAAAAGAATATATTATAAAAAACAGAAGTATTATTTATAGATTTAACAAACATTTTTATTTTATTATTTAATTTGAAATAGTCTAAATTTTAAGAATAAAAATTTAAAGTATTTGTTATATAAAATTTTTGTTATTATAAAACTTAAATAATAAGTCAACTACTCTACTTTTAGGCTACCCCCCCTTTTGGGCTACTTTCCTTACCAAAAAATGTCATTTTTAGCATTTTTAACTTTCTTATTTATAAATAAAATTAATTGAAATTTTAATTATAGATTTATTGTATTAGTTTAATAAATATAACCAAATTTCAGATTTTTAGTTATTTTATATAAAGAGCTATAAGATATTGAAAATCAGGTTTTCAAATTTATATATAAATCCTATACAAATTTGAAAATATCGTAAAATACTAATAACTTTTTAAATAAAATAATTAAAAATAAACTATAAATCTTTATTATATTATTATAATATAAAATATAAAAGAAACAAATTTTTCATTTTTTATTATTAATATATATTGTAATATTACTAATCAAAATTTAACCTATATAAAAATTTGTATAAGGAATTTTCAACAATCAATTATACAAAATCTACTAATTATTTTAAGTTTAGATTTGATATTTATATATTAAGTATTATAATAATAAAATAAAAACTTGTAGTTTATTTTTAATTATTTTATTTAAAAAGTTATTAGCATTTTACAATATTTTCAAATTTGTATGGAATTTATATACAAATTTGAAAACCTGATTTTCAACATTTTATAACTTTTTATATAAAATTATAAAAAATTTAAGATTTGATAATAGTTATTGTAACTATATAAAGATTCTATAAAAAAGGTTTTGTATTAAAATATTAAGTTTTGATGATTTTATAAGTAGGCTAAAATTATTGTTTTTAGTAGGAAAAGGTAGCTTAAATAAAAGGGTGGCTTAAAAGTAGAGTAGTTGATTTATATAGTAATTCTTAGAATTGCTTTGCAATAAAGTTTGTTTTAATATTAACTATTTTGTTTAAGGAATTATTATCAATAATATCAAAGAATTAATTTTATACAATTAAAAATATATTTTTTCTAAGAGTCTGTAAAATAAATTATTAATAATAAATTGAATACTCGGCAAAATTAGTAAAGAAGTATTACCAAAACTTCAATATATTATAAATACTTCAAAACCTTATATAATTTTATATAATTTGGATATAATATTATTTCAATAAATTTCAATCTCAATATTAAATTTTAATTAATTTGTATTAAAATTAAATAAGATATAATAGATTTAAAATTTCAAAAAGTCAAAATTTTAAAGATTTTGAATATATTTTTTAATATCAAATAACTTTATTAATTTTAAATATTATTTTATAAAATTTGAAATATTGATAATTTAATAGTCTATTATTATATTAATTGAATTAAAATCAAAATAACTTTTTTATTTATAAAATTATTAATAAATAAAATTAAAAAAGTTAAAATTTTAAAAGTTTTTAAAAATAAATTCGCTTAATTTTTTTTAATTTTTCAGGTTTTCCTCTTCAAAATTGATAAAAATTTCAACTTTTTTAACTTTATTTTATATAAAGTTAAAAAAGTAGCAACGTTTATTAATTATAATACCAAATTGTTATTAGGTTGCAAAATTGTAGGAGGTCACGTGCTTTAGGGTATATATTGGCCTAAGGCTAAGGGAAGATGACTAATACTGTACGGTATAATATAAAGTTATAGTAGTAATATATAGTATATATTATTGTATATATATATAAAAGTTAAAACCTTAAAGTTGAGAAAACTAGAAATCACAAAACCTATAGCTTTTATTTATGCTTTTTCCTACCCCCCTGCTTATACTAGTGAACCCTGTATTGCGTCGTATTACGTCGTTTTAGTTGAATGCTTCAAAATAAAGGTTTTAATAAAGATCTTTGTTAGTTCTTTATTAGTTCTTTATTAGCTAATTTAAACGTTTTTAGCTAATACGGTTGTATTCGGCTAGTTCTAGTGAACCCCGCATTGCGTCATT
>NGKI01000001.1:3252115-3264390 GCA_002162615.1 Myriosclerotinia duriaeana
TTTCTTTATTTTAAATAATAAAGAATAAATAAAGGGTTTTAAATAATAATAATAAAGGTTTTTTATTAATAATAAAGATTCTTTATTAATAATAAAGAGTTTATTAATAATAAAGAGTTTTTAATAATAATAAAGAGTTTTTCTTTATAATTTATTAAAATAATACTATTATACTATATATAAGAGTTCATATTAAAGGTTTTTTATAAAATTAACAACTTGATTTTATTAAATGTTTAATGAGAGTTTTATTTTAAAATTCAACAAAAATAATAAACTAAGGAGTTTTGATTTAATTAGTTAAAAGCTAATTATATAATTAATATACATTACAATTCTTAGTTATTTAAAATTAACAAATCAACTACTATATTAACCTCGATAAAAAAGTTTTTATATTATTAATGCTAATATATATATATATACAAATATATAGGTTTGAAATTAATATTGGTATAATAAATACAACAATATTGAATATTAAAAAAAACCTTATCAATACTAATAAAGTAAATACAAATAAAATTACTTTATTTAATTGAAAATATAATAATATATACTATTAATAAACAAAGTTATATAGATATTAAACTAATAATAGAAAAAGATAAAATAATAATATAAAAGAATAAAGAAATAAAGGAAGATAAAGAAAATAGTTATATATAATAGATTAAAGAAATATTAAAATAAAATAAAGGGATAATAGAAATTACAAAAAAGCTATTTATTATTATTTATTATTAATTATTATAAATTAAATTTATATAAATTAATTTTTAATTTATTATATAAGAAACCAGAAATCATTAAGATATTGATTGCAAAAAAAGGGATAATATCAGGAAGCAGGGCTAACACATAATACTAAGCTTTTTAAAAGCTAGTTAGATTAAATATATAAAAAATAGATTTTAAAGATCTACTCTTCTCTCCTTATCGAATACAACCTATTCCGAATTGAGCTCTCAGTGTACAACGCAACTTGTGACAAATTAAGCTTAAGCTGTTGTTGTCGTTGATTGACGCGAATTTCGTACGGCGATAAGACGCGCGAGTTGTGATAAGAGATGGTGGGGAACGCGACGCGGGAGGGAGGGAAGCGAGGGGAACTCCTGGTGGAGTTTATTTTTGGGTGATGGATGTTCATGTTTCGTAGTTGTGTTACAGTAACAGCACTTTGGTAATTAAAAGTCTATGGGTTATGAATAATAGATAGGTTATAGGGAGGGCTGGCTGTCATGTATATATATATGTATATTTCCATTCTTCATCTTTTCATCGGTTTCGCTCTCAAAATCCCATCACCGTTACAGCTACTCCTACTCTTTGCATGATTAGAGATTCATATTATCATAAATTTAATTGATGGCAGATACACAGTTGGCTAGCTAACTGCCCTCTTGTAGCCTATTCTTATTTAATCCCCATCTTCATCCTTCCCAAGCAAGCAAGCCTGCTGGATTACGGATTTGTTCATTGAGAAAGCCCCAATGATTTTGAGCTCAGCATACCTTAAAGCTAAGCATTCTCCATAACAATGCATGGACCCCGATTTGAGATCCTCCCAACGCCTTGTAATTGCAAAAGAAAATGGAAATCGCAATCATCCATGAACGCCGCTTCTCAACCATGGTAAAGCCTGTGTATCCATTTCGCAAACGCCTTTTTTCCATGACATGGGTATCGTGCTTCGCCCCCCAGAAGTAAATTGCAAATAAACCCAAATGATATCTCAGAGAAGATAAAAAGATGCTACATATCAGTCTGTTCTCTTTCTCGAAAGAACAGGTCTCTTCCTCCTATTCGCAGCAGGCGCCATGCCTACAAATGTTTCATCAGACTCCTTGTTAGGGCGATCATAGCGTTCGTGGCCGACAGTGATGAGTTTAACGACATTTCCCAAGGCCACAGCGATGCTATTCGTACCGACTTTTGTGACTGGACCAAGTTTACCAACAAGTAGTATCTGGTCGTATACTGAATTCAATGGAACAGAAGTCTCATCACCTCTCGCTCCCAAACTCCAAACCTCCCAGCCATCGTGTCTATCTCCTGGATGATCCATGTCAGATCTGCCAGAAACACCACGTCGTCGAAGCCCATTGCCTCCAATAGTTCCCATGGTTTGATTACCCGTTGCTCGTTTGTCGTGGTCCCGTAGTTTCCGCACACCCACCACGTAACCCGATTGAAGTGCTTGCCAATCACCGGGGTTTTCGACACTATATTTCCGCTCCACAGTCTCTCGCCATAGACAGCATGTTTTGGAACCTGGTTTGGCCGGGTCGCGGAAACATATAGTATCACCCTCCCTGCTGGGCAAATAGGATTGCATCATCAGGTTACCGGTTTCAATGCAAGTATACATGAATGCAAATGAGCCCAGGCCAACAGAACCACATTGTGGCCTTCGTCTTGTGGAATGAACGCATTGTAATGTTCCCGGCTTGATATTCTCTGTAACGAACGAATGAGTAATGTTATGAGTATATATGTCAACGAGATCGACGCTATGATCCCGTATAGCCAGGAAGGAAGATAATGCCGGCAATGGAAGAATGGAGTTAACATCTTTGTCGTCGGATACCCAAGGAAGCCTGAGATCATATGAGACCCAACCAGAATCTTCTTGAACCGCAACGTGCACACAGCCACGTTTCGATGCAGTTATGATTTTGGGGGGTGGTATGGCGCCATTTGTAACGACCTTCTCCAGATGTGGCTCAACACAAACCAAAGGAGTTCGGCATATTTGTAGTTCTTTCGAAAAATGATCTTCCATATGGAGCTCTGTCATGAGGCCGTTATGGCGAACGATTATAACGGGGTCGATGAGCTCAAGCTCGTTGTGACTGAAGAAAAATGCCTCGGGTGTTCGCCCTTTGACATCTACAGGCATTGTTGGACCCCACCTGCGTTCAGGAATATTCCATAGGGCGACCATCTTCTTGGACAGGATTGCTAACCAGTTGGAATCATTGTCGATTGCCATAGCCAAGACAGGGAATGGGTCGATGTCGGATCCAGGGTCTTCAACTACGTAACTCCTGCCAGCATTCTGTGCATCCCAAACACGGATCCATCTGTCCAGACCAACAGAAACAATAATTCCTTCACGAGAAGCTGTCATGAGAACTACATCCAAAGCATGGCCAGAGCCGAATGTTTTGACCGATAGGAGGGGTTCATCACCGCGACCTTTGTTATTTTCGTCATCGAAGGGTTCGTCGGATAAGAGATATTTTATGAACTGGTTGACGGCCACACCTATGAGGCAAACAAAGAAAAGAAAATGCAGGGTTTGATTTTCGATAAAATCATAAAAAGCAGGAAGAAATGACCTGACCCCAAGTCTATTTGGAGTTCGATCCGAGCCGTCCAAGACGAAAACCAGAGGATCATAAACCTGAGCAACAAAACTATGAGCATGCGGTTTGACTATGCTTATGAGTTCATGAACAGTTTCATGATCTTGCAATCGAAGCCAGGCGGTTGGAGTTCGAGCTTGGTGAATATCAACCTCTAGTATTGATGACGTAGCTGTCGAAGTAGCTTTCAACGAATGTTGGCTACTTTGCAAGATACCTTGATCGAAATGCCATTGGCATATAAGCACTGCAATAATGACCGCGAGAGTGCCCACAATACGAGTTGAAGGCATTTTTCCTCCGTGAAAGATAAAGTCCACCCAGGGCTTGGAAGCTTCTCTCTCCGGCGATGGGTAGCGCTGTTCCCGGGAGACGGCCAGCGTATCGTTCAACTGAGGTCTTCGTACATCGATGCTTAGGATAGGGGCGAAGAAGGTTGAAAGATAGAAGAAATCAAAGACCAGGGCAAGTGTGGCAAAGCGACAAAAAGTAGCCAGCCCTTCACCCCCAAATTTTGATACAACCCACAAGAACAAGAGTCTCTGGCCCGTGTTTGCAAGAAATATATGACCGCTGTTCCCAAAGGCTTCTGCTGATCTCAGGGTCGGGTGATGTGATGAGGGCGTGATAATGACAGCTCTGACAAGCTGTAGCATATTTTCTGTGCCACAAAAGACTACAACCAAAGGGTAGTATTCCCTTGGTATCATAGATAAATCGGTTTTGAGAATGGCGCATATCGTAAATGTCGAAGTGAAAGTGAAAGTTAATTGAGTAGTTGCCGTAATGAGAAGACCGAGCCTTGATTTGAGAGCTCGCAGGCCCCATAAAGTTGCTATGAACCACCATGCGCCGATAGTATAAGCGATAGCCAACGCAAGATATTCCCACGTGGTAGTAGGCTGGAACAAGAATTCATAGGGAGTGCTTGTGATTGAACGACCATCAGAAGGAATGATGCGCCAATTATCGGATCCTTTAGCTGCCATCTGTGCTGCTCTCCTTTCCCAGGATTTTCCCACGGGCGAATCGAGCATGTGAACTAAAGTTATGACTAACGCATCTGCAGCCACTAGACGGTGATCCTCAAAGCGCTTGCCACTGAAGACAATGGAATGTCTCAAGGTAACATTGACCGAGGTCGATTGGTGTAGATTTTTGTTGACTGTCGTTACAATGTCTCGATCAGCTGAGATGGCTTCCTTGGAGCAGGACCAGTATTGTAGAGGCGAATGAAAGAACCAAGATGAGTTTGATAGGCCATTGGCTGCATGAAAGGTATCCCTTCTATCCACCGACATTTCATCTTGTGCGTCGTCCATCAGGACTCGATCAAATGCTCTGCGGGGATTAAAATTGATAGTGGGCCCCAGCATAGTATCCTGTATCTCTAATGCTGCTTGGAGAACATCTTTTTGTAAAGCTTTCATGTAACTCCCTAAGCCGGATTAGCTCTTTCCCGTTGTCAATAGACTGAGAGAATAACACACCATGTACCCATATCGACCGCATGACCACGTCCGGTTTTCTTGTTCCATCCAATGCCTTGAGGGGTTGCGCCGAGGACCATACATGATGGGGTAAATTTGACGCGCCACTTGTAAAGTCGGTGGTAAAGAGGAATGGAAAGGGGTAGATGAGTAGAGTTGCGATGATAGTAGAGATAGTGATAGCGGCGATCGAGTGCTTTGCGACATTGTATCCAAAGCGAGTAAATCGACTTCGGATGGGATGTTTAGGATCGAGGTTCGGAGGTTCGGAAGTTCTAAGCAACAAGCATAGGGAATTAGCGATATAATGTTTCGGGTGACGTTGTCAAATAGGTAGTTGAAGCACTTACCCTCTAAATGGATAAAGGAGGTACCAAATCATGGTGGTGAGGGATTGCCCTTATTCTTAATCTTGCCTACCACACCCAGTATGGTGGCGGTACCTTCTTTTCAAAGACTTTTTGTATGCTTTCAAGTTGATGTTTTGCGCCAGCTTGTGGGTTTGTGCGTGGATTAATATTAAATAAAATACTTTGTCAATTGCCACCGAAAAGATAGCGACGTGAGTCAGTCGACAGTGGTGTGATTGGAGGAATTGAGGAGGTTAGTGACGTCGTGAGGGATCTCAACCATGATGTTATCGCATGTGGGAAATTGTGTTGTGGTGGTTGATGTGGGTTGTAGGTAGGTAGTGAGTGGGTTGTGGGTTGTGGGTTGTTGGTGTATAGCGGTCGGTCGGTAGGTATGGTTGGTATGTGAGTGAGAACCTTGAAGGGCTTTTGGAGGAGTGCGATCAAGAAGCAATTGCTGACATAATTTGAAAGTATTGAAGTAAGCTAGTAGTAGTAGGAGTAGTAGTTGTAGTTGTTGTTGTTATAATGGTAGTGAATGAATAATTTGGTTCGATGATGTTTGTTGAAGTGAAGAGAGTACTACTAGTAGAGAGTAGAGTAGAGTACTACCTACTACTAGTAGAGTAGAGAGTGTCGAAATAATTGAGTGAATGATGGAAAGTGGGGAGGGGAAGGGAAAGGGAAAGGGAAAGGTTTGAAGGTTTGAAGGTTGAAGGTTGAATGTTGAATACCTTATTGTCGAAATAATAATAATAGTAGTGCAGGTGTAGTAATAATAGTAATAGTAGCTGGAGGTAGTAATAGGTGTGTAAAGGACATATTACTAAGTGCCTACCTCCCTAGTAGTAACTTAAACTTAACAAAACTTTATTTACCTAGGTACCTACTAGGTAGGTAGGTAGTCAATGTTACCTAGTAGTCAATGTTAGTCAGTCTAGAAGTTTATTAGCAAAAGATTATTATGGTTTTTTTTTTTCTTTTAAAAATAAATAAATAAATAAATAAAAATTAACATAAAAAGTTCTAGGTATCTTGGAATCAAGGATATACCTAGCTTGTGGATCTTTCTTTTTACTCGGATTCCTTGGCCCGGTCGAACAAATGAAGAGAGAGAATAATAAATCCTTACTTGGCTTGCGTTGGTTGCGCTTGGGTACAGTACAGTACGGACTGTTCGGACTGTTCCGCAGTAGGTACAGTAAAAGTAACCTACTAGGTAGATAGGTCGGTAGGTCGGTAGGTCGGTAGGTAGGTAGGTACTTGTTATTAGTATCTAGTTGTTATTAATTATGGATTCTTGATGAAAATGGTTTAAAAAGAAAGACCGAAGTTGGTTCAATCAATCAATCAATGAATGATCAATCAATGACCAATGAATCCCTTGGGAATTGTGATGATTAAAATGTCAATGTGGGATATTTCCTGTGATCCTGTGATCCTGTGATCCTGTGATCCCGTTTCTGTTCCCCGTTCTCCCCGATGAGATAAAGGGCCTCAAGGGAGGGAAGCACGAGAAGGTTGGAAATGAGAAAATGAACTGACTGATGATAATGATGATGATGATGATGGACCCGATATCGATGTTGTACGTACTCCTCCGTAGGTAGGTACTAGGTACGAGGGTACCTAGTAGGTATTTGTGTATTGTATAGAGAGAAGGGTTTCGATTGAATATAAAATGGCAACTTCGACTTATTCTTTTTTTCCCCCTCTCGTTCTTCTTGTGCTTCTTTTTCCCCCCTCGTTCTTCTTGTGCTTCTTTTTCCCCTCTCGTTCTTCTTGTGCTTCTTCTTTCCCTTCTCTTTCTCCTTCTCCTTCTCCCCTCTTATTTCTCTCCCCTTGTTCTTCTTCTTCTTCTTCTTTTCCTCATCTTCCTCCTTCCAAGGTTCCTCCTCTTCTTCTCTCCATTCGTGAGTGAGGCGTTTTTCTTTAAAAGCACAGCAGTTTCTGTACCTTGGTAGAGATGTCTCAATGATGTTGTATTGATCAAGTCGTACAATTTGATTCTTGGATTTCCTGATTGTACAGCCTTTCATGTCTTGTCGCTTGGTATCGATGTTCGACCGGTCAATCTGCTTTTGGATTCTCGAATTTTGATGTCGAACAATGAAGCAAGCCTTGAAATACTTGAGTGGCAAATCGATATCGATATTGATATCACCATCATCATCATCAGTTCTTGTACTTACTACAAAGAAGTACTTGTGTTTCCTCATTTCCTGCTTCACGCGCCGAATGGCTTTCTCCACCAAGAACGAATCGAATGGAGCTGAAGATTATGGTGGCTCATGATTCAACATCAGGATCCTATCGTAAATTGTCATGATGGGGGGAAGGGGAAATATGTGGCTGTCAATAAGTACTATAGTTAGGTTGCATGCAGCTGTGAGAGGTATGAGATAGCTGGGGATTGAAGGGAAGCTGGGCCAAAGTAGGTGTGCATCATTATTTGAAATATGAGCAAATGCCAACAGTGACAATAAGTCATACTAGGTAGGTAGGTATAGCAACAAGAACAGAAGCAACAAGAAGCAACAGAAACAACAAAATCAAAAACAGAAACAGAAACAATTGAAATATAAAAAATAGAGGGTTTTCAAATCTTTCGTAACGAAGTGGGCGCCCTCTTTAAATGTATATAATAAAAAAAAATTCTTTTCTTCTTTTCTTCTTTTCTTCTCTTCTTCTTTCTAGGTACCTACCTCATTTAATCAAATCCTCATTCATAGAATCATAACATCTAAAATTTATTTTTTCAATCATCGTATGCTTTTTTCCCATTCTGACATGTCCATGGCATGATTTTGACGGCATGTAATATCCACCGACGGCTCCCGAGGTTCAGCTTATAAGTTAGAGTCTTAGACGTGGGCGCTCTACGGCTAACCAAAGACCAAAGAGGAAAGGCAAAAAAAAGGGAATTTTCAAGGGCGCCATACTATTGGGAGATGTTGGAACTTGGAAGGTATTAAGAGAGGTTAAGAGATATTAAGAGATATTGGCCCTTGGGAGATGATTAATTAAGAAGCGCGGAGGAAGAGGCCAATTCGAGAAATCTAAATCTAAATAAGTACGAAGTACGGAGTAGCTCTTGGAAGTTGGAACATTGGTAGCTGGAGTTTGTAGTAGAGTCCTAGTAGTCTGTAGAAAGACAATTAAAATAATAAAGGATGACCCTGCTTTCAATTGTTTATTCAATTGTTTATTAACAATCCAGCCACGTTGACCAAATCTTTTGATATTATTATTATTATTATTATTGTGGTGTTGTGCGGGTAGTCTTGGGGTCTTGGGGTCTTGGGGTCTTGGTAACCAATTTGCGGGGTGATGGGTGATGGGTGATGGGTGATGGGTGATGGGTGATGGGTGATGGACCTGATGGGTGATGGACCTAATGGGTAATAGATTTGATAAGTGATGGACTTGATGGGTGATGGACTTGATAAATAATGGACCTAATAAGTAATAGACTTGATGGGTGATAGACTTGATGAGTAATGGACTTGATGGGTGATAGACTTGATAGGTGATGGACTTGATAGGTAATGGACCTGATGGGTGATGGACCTGATGGTGGAGATTCTGATTCACTGGAGAAAAATAATAAATCAACATGATGAAACCTCTCAGTTTGTATTTTCTACTAGCACGTGCTTAGGATCGATCATCTTATAAATCCTTGATACCTACCTAGGTATCTTCAAGTATTGTCCATTGAGAATCTTGAAAGGGATCATGTGCAAGCCGTACCTACCTACCCATTATAGCCTCAAAAAGGTAACATTGAGGGCAGAAGAGCAGAAGAGAAGAATTCATAAAGGACTGATGGACTGATGGAAAATGAGTTGGTGAGTGAGAAGCAATTTAGCAAAGTGTATTACTACCTCTCAATACCCAAAAGGACATTGCGTCACAGGAATAATTATACTCACTAAAATTCTCACTAAGATTCCTCAAGATTCCTCAATATTCCTCAATATTCCTGAGATCAAATTCCTTCTCAATCAACTGCATCTTCCTCACCACCACCACCAAATCCAATGCCTATCAACTAATTTACCCACAAAATTCAAGGAAAAGGAATACGAACCATCACCCTTGAAAACTTCAAGCCTAGCTTTCTCATCGCACAATCGCTATGTTATGATAAACTACAACCTTGGAAGTCTATCATCTCAACTAACGGGCGTGGGCATCAACCTATTTTTAGTACAGTACTTATGGGAAGCACGTTTTGCGAATGTGAATCATAAGATAGAACGGATAGCCACCTTCATAAGGCTGGTTTGTCATCTCTCTCTCCCTCTCCCTCTCTGTATCATATTCCTAAGCGCCGCATGTGAGTAATCTAAAGTCTAGAACGGGTGGAAATAACGAGTGTTACCATCGTTACTTTGGTACTTGATTATGTACATACCCTACTCAATTCATTCCTGCCGCAAACCACTGCAGCCGTTCACAGAATCATAGGGAAATTCTTGTACTTTTGGGGCTTAGATTTCACCAAGTGCTCTGTGACTGTTCTTAGATACTGTGTAGATACAGTACTTTGAGTGAGTATGCATGTCGTTTCGTCGAATAGTGATAGGTTTCACCACTTACTAAGTGAGGAAGCGATCGATACTTCACTACATGATTCTGACATGATTTGGACTTGGAAAATAGGTGAATTTCTACAGATATTTACAAAGATATATCTGGTTTGATTTTCTTCCAATGTCTGTCGATTGGGCTCAGTGAAAGTCAAGAAAACCCCTTCTTGATATCTCGTACTTTCCAAAGTTGGATGAGGCACGATTCCGCAGTCAAACAAGTAGCTCCTACTTGTTTTCATTCCTCAATCCATACATACATAATCTTCCAGCTTCCAGCTTCCCGCCCCCGACTCTTTCCTTCCTTCAACTCCTCTCTTCCATGTTTTACTCTTCCTTCGTTATCTTTATTCCAAACATCTGTTAGGATGGTTGCAA
This sequence comes from Myriosclerotinia duriaeana, assembly GCA_002162615.1. Lineage (NCBI taxonomy): Eukaryota > Fungi > Ascomycota > Leotiomycetes > Helotiales > Sclerotiniaceae > Myriosclerotinia > Myriosclerotinia duriaeana. The sequence continues at coordinate 3,262,300 of NGKI01000001.1, forward strand.
ACTGAATATCACCTTGTGGCATGATGCACTTCTACAACCTACAATATTCTTCATTATACCTAGCAACACATCTTAAAATATTCGACACGAATTGAATTCCATCATTACAAAGAAAGTCGTAACTTTCGTCACAAATGAGAATGGACTCATATGGTCCCTCGATACTGGCAACAACAATCCTCTTCCTCGTTCTCGGTGTTATTGTTGTCTCACTCCGTTATTATACTCGAGTTATCATTCGAAAAACCATCGGCCATGATGATTTTCTCATTCTCTTCGCTCTGGTAAGAAAAACCTTCGGACCTCAACATTTACTGTCTGACCGGGGATTTTAGGGCCTCTATATCGTGATGGCATCACTACTCTTCGTCGGCGTTCAACGAGGTATTGGCCAACACAAGAAAGGAATGGACACGGATGATATTGTTCAAAGCTCGAAGGTTGCAACACTATTTCCAAAGTCATACAATACACTAATGGTCACCAGTACGTCTGGCTCACGGTCTTGATTTATATCAATGCTGTTACCGCGGTCAAAGCATCCTATGCCACATGTCTCCTCCGTCTCACTGAGGCTAGCCCTTGCGCATATGCTCTTTGGGCCGGACTAGCAATCAATATTATCCTCTGCTTCATAGCGAGCTTCTACTTAATTTTCAATTGCCGGCCAATCTCGTACGCCTGGACGCAAGGTGATTCAACTGTGGATGGATATTGTAATTACGACTCGGCAGATGCTCTAGGCTATGCATGGGCTGGATTATCTATCGCACTATACCTCCTCTTTACCCTCATTCCAGTCGCATTGGTTTGGGATATGCAAATGCACATAAAGACGAAGACATTTGTCGTCACGGTCCTAGGGTTGGGATTATTGTGAGTGACACATAGTCATCGTCTGAATTATGATTTTACTGACTTCTCACCAGCGCTGGTGTTGCTTGCGCCGTACGAATCGGAGTATTTGCCGTGGATCTGGATTATACAGATCCCCTCTGTTCGAGCCCCTATCCCACTGTCTTACTTGAGATGACTAATAAACATTCGCAGATTCAATATCGCCGATGCTCATCTGGTCTGTCGTAGAAGCTGGCCTAGGGATTGTCGCAAGTTGTATTGCAACATTACGACCTCTCCTTCGACACTACAACATTCAAGGCCTAGACGAGACCGAAGCTGACGACGAGGGTGGACAAGGACAGGAACATGGTGGTCATCGAGCATACAAGATGTCAACCGTGTCTCAAATTCTTAACAAGTTCACGGGTCACGGTGCACATACGGTTACCGTGGTTCATCAAGGAAGTCAAGCTACGATTCCCCTGAATGGTCAAATCAAGGAGAGAAAAACATATAATATTTCTACTATCCAGAGAAGTTCGGCCGACATGCAACATGATCGAGAAATGCAAGGAATTGCCGGGAAAGTTCCTGAGCCGGATGATGTAAATACTGGGGGTTGGTGAGTAATGGTGAGATAGTAAAATTGGTCTTCGAGAAAAGAAGTTGGGTCAAGAATCCATTTTAGATTCAGGTTATGTAACTGTTTCGATAAATACAGATAGGTTTTTTGATCACCGCATTGATGCAACGAAACTAGGGATCTTTTGTGATTACAATAAATACTTCTTCATGTGTAAGTGTATAAAATGATTGTTGAAGTTTATACCTCCTTTATTAAGTTACTACAAGTCTAATATGTAACTATAGTAGAAATCCATGTCTATAGGTAATTCGTGTAACGTGTTCCTTCAGATGTAGTTAATACTGGATGATATTCGGGATAACTACTATCCCGCCCCTGGATAAAGGTTAAATTTTGGGCTTGGAGGAGGCCAAAAAGTTTAACCATTGTTCAGGGGGGAGGGTGATAGTAGGTAGTAGGTACATATCTACCAGAGGTCCAGAGGCTTCCAAGATGACTGAGAGTTTGCAGGGGGTGGTGGGGTGGGAGAAGGCTTGGAAATTTGGAGTGGGAGTTGGAAATTTGGAGTGGGAGTTGGACATTTGGAGTGAGACTTGGGAAATTTGGAATAAGGCTTGGAGGAAGAGTTGGAATGAGTGAGACTTGGAAGAAGTTACCTACTATCT
>NGKI01000001.1:3265068-3294182 GCA_002162615.1 Myriosclerotinia duriaeana
AGTACAAGGCAGCTGCGGTACGCGGTGGGTATATTCAATGATGGGTGTATTTTGGGAGGTTTGATTGGTAAACCGGTGTGTGTGCTTTGTGATAATAGTGGTGTTATATGGTATATGTTATGTGTATTATATAGTATATTATATGTGATATTGGTGGAGTGTTGGTAGATCAAATGTTTAATATATTATATAAGTATGGATGTTTAGCGGGATGGTATACTCTCCTTCCCCCCCCCCCTGAACAAAGGTTAAATTCTGGGCTTGGAAGTTGGAGTAGGGCAAAAAACTTAACCTTTATTTAGGGGGAGAGAGTAAGTTAGCTTGGAGTGCGTGGGAGTGATGTGTTTGTTGTTTGCGGATACATTCTTGACTATGCATTTGCTGGTGAGTCGTGAGTATATGTAGGCTGGATGATGATAGATTATTGGGTAAGGTTGATTGGTTGGTTGTTTTTTTTAGGGTGGGCTGTGGATGTAGGGTTTTTTGAAAGGGTGTTTTGATTTTGGATTTTGGATTTTGGGTTTTGGGTTTTGAGGTTGAAATGGAAAAGAGAGAAAGGATGATTGATACTAGAATGAATATAGAATATTTGGAACCCAAGATAATAATATACTAATTAAAGTCGTTTTCGGTAAACTATATACTATTCGATATATTGAAATTTACAAATATGCTATTTTAGATATTTACTATAGAACAAATATAATGTTCTAGGAGATTAAAAAGATTCTAATCATCTAATTAGTTAATAAGAATTTATATTAAGCGAAGATGTTGTTTTATACTCTACTCTCCTCATCACCCCCTTTTGGAAAACGGTTAAAATTTTAAGCGTAATTCAAGCCTAAAATTTAACTTCAATTTACGGGGGAAGAGTAGGGGATAGTTTAACTAGAGACGGATAGATGGGGGAAATAACCGGTTGGTTTTTTAGTGCGTTGGGTTGGGAAGCCAAGGATAGGATAGGATAGGATATTTATTACTCTGTATGTCACAGTATGTGGGATTTAGAAAGTGGGTGTGGATTTCTTTAAGGTTTAAGGTTTTAAGGTTTGTGAGGTTTGGAATAGATGAAGTGGCGGTGGGGATACCGGTAGTGGGTTGGTGGGGATGGGGTTTCACCACCAATGGCATAGGTTGGATTTTTAAGGAGTTTTTTAGGATTGGGGTTTGGTTAGGAGGTTAATTAGTTTTATGGGAGGGTTTTGGGGATGGTTATAGTGATAGTGGATTGGGTATGGTGGAATGGTTCTAGTGAGAGTTGTGCAGTGCATTGTGCAGTGCAAGTGTATTATCCAAGAATTTAAGCTTAATAAACATACGGAAATGGAATGAGATCCGTTAGCGGCGGCAATCAAGTAGATACGTATAAGTAGATGATTTGTGCTGATGATTTATGGTTCATAGGGTCATTGGTACGAAACTCACGCTTTCAACATGTTCATCTCCAGTTCGATCATCCTTGCCCTTGCAAGTTCGCAGGTCCTTGCTTCTAGACTCTTCGTCGCTTCCTACACGGGGATCATCAGTACGTTGGACCTTGCGGAAGATGCAAACGGTGTGTATTCGTTAGATGTCATTGCGACATCTACGGGTTGCGCGGCAAATTCTTCGTGGATTGCTTTGGATCGTCAGCGTGATGTTTTGTTCTGTGCGGATAGGGGGTTGGTGGCGGAAAATGGGACGCTTAATTCTTTGAAGATTCAGGAGGATGGCTCGTTGCTTCGGTTGGATAGGGTGGAGACACCGATTGGCGCGGCGGCGACGGCTTTGTATGCTAATAATACCGCGTTGGCTGTGGCTTATTTGTAAGGCTTCCCTCGGCAATGCCATGTCTTTGGGAACTTGGGCTAACGAAATTTACAAGCTCATCAAGCAAAGTAGGAAGTTTTGATGTCACTTCCGATACTGATATCAAGCCCCTCCAAACCTTCACCTACAACCTCACCACCCCCGGCGCAGACCCCCAATACGAAACCGCACCCCACCCCCACGAAGCCATCACCGACCCCACAGATTCCTTCGTTCTCGTTCCAGACCTCGGTGCTGATCTCCTGCGTATCTATCGCATCAACCAAGAGACCAAATTCCTCGAACCACTTGAACCGTTGAAAACTCCAACTGGAAGTGGACCTAGACATGGCAACTGGCTGGTTACGGAAACAGAAACGTATTTCTATTTGGTGTATCAGTTGACTAATAAACTTGCGGGGTATAAGGTCACGTATGAGGAGGATGGAACGTTAGGATTTGAAATGATTTTTGAGAGGAGTCTCTTGGAAACTACGACGCCGGGTAAGGAATTACAGTTTTATTCTGCGGCGTCGGGGATTCAGGTTACGGTATGTATAAAAGCCTTCCTCCTTCTCATTCAATAAAGATGTGAAACTTGCAAATGGAGAAAGAACTAGAAACTAATATTCGCCAGCCTGACAACAATTACCTCCTAATCTCCCAACGCAATGACACATTCTTCACCATTCCCGACCCCTCACATCCCTCCTCGGGCAACATCCCATCAGATTCCCTCCTCACCTATTCCCTAGATCATTCTAATGGTAATGTCTCACTGGTATCGATTGATGCAGCTGGGGGTAGTTTCCCTCGACAGTTTTCTATCAACAAAGCCGGGGATTTGGTGGCGGTCGGGTTGCAGAATGATGGGAGGGTCGTTGTGCTGAAGAGGGATGTGGAGAGTGGGAAGGAGTTGGAGATTGTGGTCGGGTTGGATGTCGAGGGACAGGTTGTTTGTGTGCTTTGGGATGAGTAGGGAGGGTTACGTTGTGTATAGCTGTGTGGGGTCCGTATTCGTACTCGGATTACATTTTTTGGACAGGATAGACAATGGAATATGAAACTTGTTTCGTTGATAGCTCTCACTCATCGATTCCTCTCTTCACCCTTTGTTCTTATAGATTCTTTTCTACATATCGTCTAATTTCTTACCCTTATTGTTTCTCAAGACAATGCGAATTCCGGCATTACAAATTCTCCCTCTTGACTGGTTGGATAATAAACAAGACTTTGGAGCTCTGCACTAAGAATATTCTCAAATGAATCTCCAATATCTAGTTGCAAGAGGAGTTCAAAGAGGCTTATGAGAGTAATCTACGCTCAGTATGTGATATTTGGAAATTAAAGTCTAGTTCTCTCATCGCAGTCTCGCTTCTGATGTCACGTTGGAGCTCAACACTGGCATTGGAACGAAATAAACCTGTAAAGGTACGATATCAATACATAGGAACCATACACCGAAAGAAGTAGAGCGGGTATACAAACATGTGCCCGTTTGTCTCCCATGTTTTCTTTTTCTGGTATAATACTCCTAATTTCCCCATCTGCAAGGGACGAGTGCTCGTTTGGGGAATGTTTCGAAATCGGGGTTGGTCGTTACTCTTTTGAAGTGTTGTTGTTTTATGATCGGATTTTGTTATTATTATATATAGATTTTTTTTTGATTTTCGGACAGAAATATGAGTGGTATTTGTTTTGTATGAAAGCTGCTTTGTGAGTATGAAGTAATAGTAACAATCAGTGTTACATAGACTGCTTGATTGGCCGGAATTTCTGAGAATCTTTTAAAGCTCATTATTTTATTTCTTCAATTTAGATTCATATATTGCAGTGGGAAAAAGCTAATGCAAGTACTCATAGGAGCTTCTTATTCGAAATTGCTATTTTGGAAAGGATTATAGAATGTTCGTTATATGATTGGTCACGGACATTCTGATTTTTTGGGGGGGAGTGTTGGAGGTACTGATTACTTCTTGATTGTACAATTCCGTTCAATCATTGGGGATGTATTACTACGAAAAAAGCGACAGGGTAACTATAGGCATGTTAAGACTTGGGTCTGGAGTCTCCAGCAGCATCGAACTTGGGCTATTGGTTACTTTGGAACGAACCGTTCTCGGCTACTATAATGTCAGCCCCTTAAAGCTATGTATATCTCTTGCGCCCGAGTAAGTATATAATCAGAATGAGCTTACATTGGTATTTCCATATTACCAAGTTCTCAGCCCTAAAGCGGGCCCGTCAATTGATACCCTTTGTTTATTCAAGGCTGTGAAGCTAGATTAGGCTCATTATGGTCTGTATCAAAAAATATGCATGAATTCAATTAAGGGGTAATATGGTTCTGGAGGACACAAAACAAACTGGATTGGTCTTGGCATGATACCGATATTCGTATTGACTTGGGCACCTTGGTATAGGTAATGGTCGATCTTGAAACCAATGCCTTTAACAAAGACTAAAAGGGATGGTTTGCTACCACAAAGTTGAATGCACAAAGAAATATATCATGACTTATAGAGGCATCGGCGATTATTTTTTTCTTTGTTTCCCGACAATGAACTAAAAGTTTCGTTCTCATTTCTCCTGACACTTGCTTCCTATTGTTCCTTACTATTGTTCTCCCATCTCTTTTCGCCAAAATGTAATGTATAGAAAAAGAGAAGCATCGTAAAACTGCCATCAAAAGATACAGATTATCTTTAGAGATACGCCTTGATTGAATTTCTGGGACAATTCTGTAGAAAATTACGCAATTCTATATCTTCCATTACAATTGATTTGGATAAATCATGTCTCCAGAAAAGCATACCACAGACAATCACAGCGTCATTATTATCGGTGCAGGATGGCAGGGCATTGCGGCTGCTAGGACTTACCTGCAGCTCAAACCAAATGTCAAATTGACCGTAATTGACTCGGACAGCAGCATTGGTGGGGTCTGGAGTATCGCACGGAGTTACCCTGGTCTCATTGCTGATAGTCCTGTTGGTTGCTATGAATTTTCCGACATGCCCATGGACGAGGATCCAGAATTGCAGATGTGGAAAATCATTCCTGGTCACAAAGTTGGGGAGTATCTTCGCAAGTTCTCCAAGAGGTTTCATATCGATGAACATCTACGCTTGAATACGAAGGTTCTTTCGGCAGTTCCGGAGAACGGAATTGGCGGGGTGACAAGGTGGAGTCTGGAGGTTCAGGAGAAAGGGAAAGGGAAAGAGATTCTCAAATGTGATAAATTGATCGTAGCAAGTGGTCCTTCTTCGGACCCAAGGATGCCGGATCTCGATACAAGTCGATTCCATGGACCCGTCTTTCACTCTCTATATCTTGGTGCTCGCCATGCCGAGCTTACTGCCGATAACACTAAGCATGTTACTGTAGTTGGAGGTAACAAGTCTGCTGCGGAGGTCGTCAATCTATGCGCATCTGCGGGAAAGAAAGTTACTTGGTTGATACGCGAAGGTGGTGCTGGCCCTGGAATGCTTATACAAGCAAAGTCAGGGGGGGTACACACTGCCGCCATTGCATTCTCTAGATGGGCGGGTCTAACAGTCCCATGTTTGCTGAGAACTCATGGATTTTGGTATTGGCTTCTGCATAGTGGATTTTTTTGGCCCGGTATCTGGTTGGTCGGAAAGTATTGGGAATGGGCTTCTCATTATATGTTCAAGGGTCTCTATGATCAAAGCGAGAATGCCAAGAAGATTGCACCGGATTTGCAACAGTAAGATGCCCGCGCAAATTTACATTGTTATCTTACTAATTAACAACGAATAGTTTATTTTGGTCTACATCAGCGCCTTCTTTCCTTCAAGAAGACAGTACTTTATTCGCAAAACTGAACGAAGGGATACTGATTGATGTTCAACGCACACATATATCTAAGGTCCACTCGGATGGTGTCACTCTCGATAATGGTACTCATCTTAATACAGACGCACTAATCTTCGCGACTGGATGGAATCTGACATTTTCCAAATTCTTCTCGCCTGAAACACGTCTTGAGTTGGATCTGCCAATTCCACTTGGTAAAGAACCTCCTGTTCTAAAATCATACTGGAAAGAACTCGATACTGAAGCTGATAAATGGGTCCATAATACATTCCCTTTCTTATCCAATCCACCTAAGACCTATGAAACTCCGCCGACTCATACACCATATCATCTCTACCGTCAATCAGTCCCCACTGCCTTCGCCACACGTAACGATCGTTCAATCATTTTCCTCGGCGTCCTGGCATCCCCTCAAATTCCTACATATGCTGAGCTTTCTTCTCTTTGGGGTATTGCCTATCTCGAAAACATGCATGCTCCCGAGATCGACAAGGTTTTCAGTGATAAATTGACGATGGATTTAGATACAGCGCGGACAAATGCATTTATGAAATGGAGATATAGAAGAGCGGGGATAATCGAACCGAATGTGGGAGCAGAAGTTCAAGATCTTTGTGATCTGCTTTGTGTAGAGTTGGGGGTAGAAGCAAGGAGGAAGAAGATGAATGGGGGATGGAAGGGCTCGTTGAATGAGTGGTTTGAACCGTATAGAAGTGCGGATTACAAGGGGATTGTCGAGGAGTTTTTGGAGGTGGTTAGAAAAAGGGAAGAGAGGAAAACCAAGAATGACTAGAGGTTTTGGGAGGTGTAATTTGCGTGTACATCTACTTGAATGTAGGAAATAAGGTAATTCTTGTCATTGATATTGAATAGGCACGTATATCCACATATTGCCTTCCATATTTATATTGCTCTGTAGATTTCGAGTTGCTTGAAAATAAAATGGAATTTGATCAGTTACTGTTCATAAATAGTTTCCAAATTTGAACCATGGTTCTATTTTTGTTCTAATGTGTCAATTACATCCCAGAGGGCTTGTTTGGGTGTGATAACACTAACTCTATTATCTTAAAGCTGATTCTATCACCAGCAACAAATGTCCGAATGGCGACAGAACGTGAATGTATCTCGTCTCTCACACAATTTGTCTCCCTCGCAAATTTACTTCAAATCACTTGGCTTGTAAGATTACGGGCGAGGCTAACTTGCCTCTACTATCTACAAATATCCTTAATACCGTGATGAGAGGTGTACAGGATACAATATATCGCCTGTACTAATTAGACTGAAAGTGTTCCTCTTTTGCATGAAATTCGTCCTATAGATGAATCAAAATAGAACGAGGCATTTCAGACCAGAGTGCATGCTTACTGACTGACTCTCACAATGCGGGTAGGTAAGAGGTAAATGATTTTACTGCAGAGGCAAATTAACTGGAATTTTTTATCAAAGGAAGGGTGGCAGTAAAACGTTACCGGAAAAGGAAATTTCCCTCAAATAGACTACATTATGATCCATCTTGATGCGATTTTAGTCAGAGTGGCACTGTTTATCTTGCTGCCTGCAACAATGAGGATTGTGAGTAAGTATTTCCTATATCAGAGCCTAACTCAGGAGAAGAAAGTCTTTTCAAATAACCGACTTGGAGATTAAATCATCCCCTCACAAGTATATCTCCACTACTTATAATACATTACAACGAGATTCAACTTAAACAACGTCGACTCGTTCCGATATATATGGCATAGATTCCATATGAGCGAATCTTAGAACAGCTAAGAATAAAATTGTCTACTGCACTCCTAAAATGTAGTAGTAATTTTGCCAGATGACGGAACTTGTGGATAATTCTCTGCAGGCATATCCTGCTCTTAATTATGATTTTCATAACAATGGTTTATATTCAAAGTACGGCAAACGATATAGAAAAGGCGTCTATAGCATAAAATGAGCATGTGGATGGAGGCAACTTTATGAGTTACGGTAATAAATCTGAAAAGGGAAGAGCATACTTAAAACAGCATGGCGTGACATTTATATGCGCATATCTTCGCACGTGACAGTACCCATTTCCTGTGCCCTGAAATTCGTCATCGTATCGTCCCTGGACGATTCGAGGATAATCAAATATCTGAGCCCGCCGCGCCAACCCCGCTGGGCTCTACCTCAATATAGGGGGGATCTGGTCATTAGCGACTTGCACTCTGATAGATCATTCGTTGCAACAAAGCTTTACAATAATACTATCTTTCAAAGGTAGTAATAAGAATTTAACTCCCGATCTGTCACGCTGCTATAACTCTCTGGAAAACAACCGCAGTGAGTGTCTAACATCTCGAGAATATACTTTTTCAACCATAAATAGGAATGAGAGATCTCGTCAAGCAGTCGCCCCAAAACTTCATCGTATATATTCGCTATATCAATGAATGAACGAATGAATAGATCATAAATGTTACTCTTTTTATTCATAGTCTAAAATTTTGGATAAAGTGGAAGAAAAGAACCGAATCAGAGTTTCGTCGCTTCACAGCCACATTAAAGTACGAAAGCACACTCCCCGAAACGAGACTTAGCCCCGTATATACTTCCTCTGACCTGTTTACTGAAATCCATGTGCGCCAAATTTAGTTGGGTCAAAGATCTTAATTTTGCATGTGCTCTCTGATCCCCCTACCCCCTAGCGTACTTTCGTTATCTCTTGTAAAATACTGCAATGAGATTCACTCAACTAACCTCACTCCGATACTTCATTAGGGTCGCCGCTATCAGAGATGAATGGAATCACCTATAACTTAACAACATGATACTTGCCGGTCAACAAGTCCGAGACAATTCTCCAGTCATCGTAACATAAGGGGGGGCGTTAAATAGCCGACTTAAAGCACCCCTTTTTGGATCATGGTGCCATTTCATATTAAAAGGGGGAAATTCATAGATCTATCTTGTTGAAAGTCAATGATATAAAAACCATCAACTTCCCTTCGTATACTATAGACATGTATTTCAAATGTAGTTGGAGTACCTTGACTCTGGCACGTGCCCTCTGATCCTCTCATGACATTTATCTGGGTAAGGTATGCTCAAGAATGACTGCAACAAGATTCACCCCTCAACTTTCCCCACCTATAGATCTTCACAAAAGGACAGATCTGATTCTCATCGATCGAATCCTTTACAACTCAGCAATATACTTAATTGTCAATCTCGAACTTTCCCCAGTCCATCAGATACCTGCCATGGTACATCAAGCTTTGAACTGTTAAAGATCCAGAATCTTTACGAGTCTCATTATCTCCAAAAGGACTATCAAAGTCATCTCAAAAGTATAAAGTGTTTCCTTTCCGCCACTTTGGAAGTTTTGCCCTACTGCCAAAAGGGTATTACAGTCCCAGATGTTCTTCAGCTATTCTGGATCACGCATCGCATCAAAAGATTCGTCACATTAGAGCTGGGACTTGATGCAAGAAGGTAAAAACCTAGGACATCAAATATAGTGACCACATCATCTCTCATATCATCTCTCGCAAACTGAAGAAGTTATTTGAAAGAATCTTAAGATTCACACTCACAGTCACACCCATACAACTTTGTGGGTTGCCCCACCAGAACAGGGAATTGTAATTCCTAGTGAATTTCAGTCTGTGGAGAGCTGGACTCTGACAATTTTGTTAACTTCACTAGAACAACATTCAAAGATTGCAATTTCTGGTAGATTATAAAGGGTTGGAGGATCAAAGATAAATTGACTGTGGGTGTATCCCTAATCAAAGAAAGAAAACACATGAGAAGAAACTGGATAATTGGACACCAGGATACTTGGATACCAACATTTCGTGGCCTTGATCCAATCAAGAAGAGAACTCAAAGGTCTTGACAGAATTCAAACCAAAGGGGTCTAAAACTTCACTCTGGATATTGTCGCCCCTTCATGATAATTGTCTTTCGGTTATTCACATATAAGAATCCACGTTCGAAAGTCTATACCAAGGGGAGTGAAACAAAATCCTGGACTCACTGGGGGCCTTGAGTTCCTTGCAACCTCAACAACCTTTGCTCAAGCAACCATAGTATATCTCAAGGTGCAGGCATCAGAGTTCTTTTTCGAAAACATTTAGATTTTCATTCTATAGATTATCTTGGTCTTCAAACATATATCTAGATCAACAACCAGGTGCTCACATCATCTACCAATTATCCACCACACCAATCAGCCAAGATTTTCCTGTTGGACATCTGAAGTCTGGATAGCAATATCATCAGACTTTGACCCCGGATAGCTCTGTTAAGCAACTTATCTTTCATCGAGCATCACAACATATCAAACAACATATCAACAACATACGCCACGCCGAGAGTTCTTGACCCATGACCAAAAGTGCTAGCTTGATTTGAGTTTTCAATCCTCCCACAATCTCAAAATAATATTGAGCCAAGATTTGAACTTCAACCACAACCAATTTACTGACCTTTGGCAAAAAACTGGATTTTTTGTCATCAATCTTCAAGGCTACACTCCAAACCCTTAATCTTGATACTCTTTACACTCTCGAAACTATCGCTCGCGTTTGTTAATATTGTCGATCTGAGGCGCGATCCAGAACCTCTTTGCTTCCCTTAGGAACTAGTCACCTGTGATCAGTCGCATTCTTTCAAATAACGTTTATCGCCCTTCGCAATTCTTTGGGAGTTCATCAAACACGGTATCATTCTCATTCTGATTTTAAGATGCGCCCTCCGCTCGCGTTGTTGGCGGTTTTAATCGTCTCTCTGTGTTCTTTCCTGGGAATAGCAGATAGTTCGAGCTCAACAAGTAGCATAAGAGTTTTAACCCTCACCTCTTTTACTACCGTCTCACCAAGCCCTGCTGCCGTCACATCGTCAGAGGTATGATTTCCACAATTGACAAAAATGGCACGTTCTTAGCTAATAAATTTTTGTAGCTTATGAATCCTACTCCTACAGATACGGCAGAATGGTACATAACTGCGGGACTGGTTGTAATTTATACAACTTACCCGCCTGACGCGTCACCAATAGAACTTACTTCCACCGATTTGACCACCTGGACAAGACCGGGGCCTTCGAGCCATTTGACCTACGTTCTTACGTCGACCAGTACTATGAGCGTGCCCATTCCTCAAACCACGGGCAGCTCGAGTACTGTGAACAAGGGTACAGGATCAACCACATCTCATCTTTCACCGGCGACCTCCACAAGCAAGTCAACTACTACACTGTTCTCTTCTAAAACACCATCCTCGGTAACAGCATCCACTGCTCCTGTTTCAACTGTACCAAGCAACAACGCTCACAAATCAACGAGCATCGCGGTCATTATAATCCCGGTTATAATTGGCATCGTCACTATCGTTGTCCTTGTTTCGCTTACATGGTGGTTACGTAGAAGAAGAAACTCCAAAAACAATAAGAGCAGGTCGAATTCTACAGAACTACTGGAGCATCCCATTGGGCAAGGATCAAACACAAATATATCCACAGGAGGTCAACGCAAGTCCGTCTTTAAATCAGGGGGAAAACATGGAAGTGTATTATCTTGGTGGCCTTTCAACAATGATGCCGTAATACCAACTGCTCCACTTAGGCAAGCTTTCATAGATGGACTACAAACAACACCTCTGAGACAGCCAGCTCGTCGCCCAGAAAGATCATATCGGGCATACTTTGAAACTGATCCTGTACCAGTCGAACTGGACGGTGAGCCTGTGGTACCTCACGCGGATAGAGATCTCGCACTGTACGGAAGACACATAACTGGAAGTTCCTTTGAACCTAAGCATTTGGGGGTAAAGAAGAGCCTAGAAGAAACTACGCAACCAGGATGGTCAAATTACGACGGAAATCTCTCAAATCAGAGTTATGAGCCGAACGGCAACAACCAGCAGTCATTTACGCCCACAGTTCCTCAAATTCAAAACGGCTTGACTACAACACCTACTACGACATGGGTTGAGCCTCCGTCTAGGTTCTCTACCTCTTCGACTAGTACAGGCTCACCTTATAGAAAGTCCAACAATAGTCGAGATAGCCCTGCTCAAGTCACACCAAATAACTGGGTCGAACCAACATCTATATCTGCCATTACTACCCGAGATCGCTCGTTCAACGCAGTTGCTCCCACGTTTAAAGAAGCAGATGTTCTTCGCACTGTAGCTGACAGAGACAATGCCTTGGCATTACTTGAGGGTAGACAACAGCTCTATACGACTGCGACCGCGTCTTCAACGTTCGGACAAGATAGGGACCGCCACAACTTTTATGAAAAAATCGTTAATAAGGCCCTGAAACGAAGTCGAGAACGCCAGGAAGAAATCAGGAATCGGTTTCCGTTCGCCACTGCTCCCGTACCAGGCACTGTGAACAATGACACCCATGATGTATCGTATACTGAAACTGAGGGTGGGTCAACAATTGAACGCGTTGATGCAAACAACGGTCAGGGGGGTTGGATGTAAGGTACTAGCTGACGGCAATGGCGATAATCAATCGATTACTGCAAGGCTTAGAGCAGATCTTGCTCAGAATCACCTTTCCTTGTGCTCTTTGGCCCTCTTCTCTTTTGGTCTTGGTCTCATCCTTACTTTATTGATGGCCAAACCTAAACAGACTTGACAGAGGGTACCTAGGTAGTTGATGATGGATGACTGAATGGATGGACAAATGGATAGATAAATGGATGGATGGATGGGCAAATGAAGCATAATGTGAGTTGTCAATGGACAGGCGCGACACATAGCAATAAAGCTTGTGGTAACAGAACTAATCTCACCTCCCTTCTTCTTAATAATTGCCAGGAATTTACTAGCAATGGAACGAAAGCAAATTTCTTTATTGTAGAGATATAATCATAATAACAAGTATTACAAAATGAATTTAATGGCATTTGGTGAAAAACAAGACTTGAAGAAATGAAGTCAGACAAATTTCATCCCGACATGTGCCGATGATTACCCGTTTGAATCTTCTGGATATCTTGAAGTTATATCCATCTATATCTATACCTATATCACTGCACCATAAAACCTTATCGAAGAGGGTTTTCAGAAAGGGGTTTTCGATACCACAATCCTTACCACAACTTCCTTTTGTCACTTCAGCTCATAATGGCCCCTCGTGGTCTCGCAATAATCATTGGAAGTGGTAGTGATAATGTAAGTTCTGTGTAAGTTCTGCATAAGCTACTCTACCTCCCGTGATTGGTGGTGTTGTTCTATATCCATCAAACTCAGGATGGATCTTGGATACTCCAGATTCGTAAGCCTCGGAATTCTCAAAGTTATTGAAATGTCCAGAGTCTTTGAATGTCAGAACACCAAGCCTGGTTCCATGTACTTGGCTATCATACATTTATACACAGTCAACAAATACGCAGCGCCCTCAGAATCACATGATACCTTGATATCATATACCTTTCTTAACTAACAGCTTAAAACAGGGTCTTAGTGTAGCTCGAATCCTGTCCAATCCCAATATGGGCAAGTAAGTCATCCCAATCAACAACCCCAGATCACCCTTTGACAATCCCCAGCCTGGCCGTCGCCCTCATATCACGGAGTGCAGGAGCCCTCCAACCCATACGCGCGAAGATCGTCAAGGAAAACCCCGGATCCGTCATAGAAACTTACCACGCACAGCACACTTCCACAAATCTCTGTAAGGCCTTCGAAGACGTTCGCAAACATCCCTCCTTTCAATCCCTTCCCCTGGCCCTCTCCATATTCACCATGAGTAGTGGTAGCCGCAAGCCGTTCGAGGACCCAGCATTTCAGTCATATCGCGAATCCCTATCTTTCAAAACAAGGAGCCCTATTTACGTGTATGAAAGAACCTCAGTTAAATCTGCCAAGGGCGAAGATAAGTGGCAGTTAATAGGTAGTTTTGTTTCGGCTAGAAGAGCCGCGTTATTCTTGGATATGAGTACTGCTGAGGTTAAAAAATATGAAAGGTCAGGGACGATATATAAGGAAAGATATAAATTTGCTTCCAAATAGTTGGTGGTGAGGTTATGTCCGCTCAAGTATTCCTCAAACTCCCGTTTAGGCAGCACGATAGAGAATTTCTTAATATTCCCGGCAAGGGGAATGGAAGCATCACTTTCACTGTATTTGAAGAGCAAATGCCGAGTATGTGACTTACGGAGTGATGAGAGTCACGAGATTGAACGTGAGGCAGCTGGCTATGAGGATGAGTGTAATTAGGAGGGGTCAAAGACCATTAAAGGGAAGCAAGGAGGATTAGAGAGATCATGCTCGCGATGCGGTGAGTTATTCCACCGTATATTTATAGATCATTGTGCGATCTGTGGCACATCGAATTTTCAATATATTAATTGAATTTTCCATTCAAAGGCATTTCAACTTTCCACTACTATCTAACCACAACTCGTCGATATCAATGCAGAAAACACAGAGTTCTGGTTGAGTGGACAAGTACTATGGGTTTATTGATGGAATATAGGACTAAGGCTGCTTGATGAGTATGAGTTCCATGTTCACAACCTATTAGCCTATCGGCGGCTATCATATTAATCTTCAACTTTTTTTATACATATATGAAAAATAGAGAATTGAACTTGCTCACGTACGTGATTTAGAGTTTCCTGGAACACATGAGTTAAATTTACGAGCTGCAAGCAAGATTGTAAAAAGTGGGCGAGGGAGAGTTCATATAAACAGCAAGTCAGCATGTTGTAACTCAATCACTGAAACATTAGATTATACTACTCCGACCTATCTTATCTCAACCTTTCCTACAAGCCCAATCCCATTTATCTCCATGATCCAACGAATAGCTCTTACCACTCGATACCTCGAAGTGTTCCAATACAAAATCCATGTTATCGTGACCAAGCGGTCAGATGCCCCAAGATCCGACTTTCCTAGATCCCATATCCCACACCTTTCCCATCCGCCTTGCAAACCGCAATACACAGTTCCCGACATCCATACATCTCAACCGAAAAAAAACCCTTACTCAAGCACCCAAATCTCCAAACCCCCTTCCCTTCCACCTCCATATCCAATACTCCCCTCCCCTCCCCTCACCCACCAAGCCTCACCCACCAAGCCTCACCCGCCTCTCACGAACCCCCCATTCTCCAATTCCCAATCCCGATAGAAATCCACCACATAATAACCTCTCATCTCAATCCATCCGAATATTCCACCTCGACTCGAAATTCCCACACCCCCTCATCTGAAATCGTGCACATTGCTGCGCTGTTCCTCATGTAAACCATGCCTCGTACATATATATCTTAATCTAAACGCCAATGGTGTTTATCTTTGTCTTCTCCAAATTGCCCAGGAGCAGAATGATATCTCAAGATTATCGAGGAGGAGAATTTTTCCCGAGCTTTCTCGCTTTTCCTGATCTATCGTCTTGATCACAAGGGTTGCACCCTCTGTCGTCGTGTATCCCAATGATCTCTCAACGTGATTTGAGCTTGCATTTTCAAATATGAAATGTATCTTATGAAATATATCATGAGAAATGTCTCGTTCCTCCATCTCACCACTCCATTCCGATCTTGAGCGTACGTACGTACTGTAGTCAACTCAATCAGTTATTCAGAGGTCAAGTTAAGTTTAGCTAATATGCTTAAGTTGTCTTCATCAGCCTTGATTCAGTGGCTCCGGAGTTCAAAGTTGGGACCTGCACTGCCTGAATTGAAATGTATGAAAAGTCGTAAATAATCTGAGATGATTAATTTTGATATTTCATACACGTAGCCAGCCCGGCCTTTTGAGATCTAAGGAAAAGTATATACTATGCACCCCCATGATATGATATAGTGACACAACACCTGTACGCCATTTCCCAATGCCGCCCTTCCTTCCAAAGCCCAATATGATACCCGTCCTTCATCTCATCCCCAAGCTCCTCCTAGCCTCCAAACTAACCCCCTTACTACTCCCCACCACCGTCCCCAGTTCTACCTCATCATCAACCAGATCCCTCAAATCCAAACTGGTACTCCCACCCATCTGCCCCATCAACCCCTGTCTCTCAGCAAAAACCCCCTCTCCCCTCTCCCTCTGATTTTCTCTCATCAAACCCTGCATCTCCACCTCCTCCATCTCCTCCTCTTCCCCTTCTAAAAATATCTCATGCCCACTTCCCTCATAAACCCACATAGCAGTCACACATCCGGCTGCAGCAATCACCGCAACCTCCCACCAGGCCCACCCCACCATTCCCTTTTCCAACCCCTGTCCATACCAAATCCCTCCCACCACTGGTCCCACCGTGCGAAATCCCGCCGAGACACTCTGTCCGATCCCGTGGATCGTTCCTAGAACAGAAGGATGAGGCGAGCAATTATTCAACAGGATGATGGTAGCAGGAAGCGTAAATGTTCTCGCTGAAACAGCTAGTAAAAGTACAAAGAAGATACCAATCCAAATAGCCGGTCCCGCGGCCGGTTCTGGTGTCGAGGTGCTAGAAGGTAAGACGGCCAAATATGGAGCGAAGATATAGGCGATGGGGAATAAGATTAAGAAAAATCGAAAACAAAGGAGAGTGCCGAGTCTTGCGTGCACAGATGGATAAAGTAGGACTTGTAGAGCCATGCCTAGCATGCCTAGAATCGATGTTGCGAAGCCGACTGTGGCGGCGGGCATACCAAGACCGCCTGTGAATACAAAGGGAAGAGATCTAGAATCAGTGGAGGTAGGTCGAGGGGTGGAGAGAAAGAGTGACCAGATATTTGTGAAGGCTCCGAGGTGAAAATCGAAGAAGGCGCCGGTGATGAGGGTGAAGATTACATTTTTAGTCCAGATGCGACTAAAGGGTAATTTGTTGGGGGTGGGACGAGTTATTGATTTGGGTTCGAAATTGTCGAGGTTATCAGTCGAAGTCTCAAGATGGGAGTAATCGACAGGAGCAACGATGTTGTTGAAGCCTATCAACTGTTTGATTCGATTCATGAGATTAATCCCATAATCGAATTGCCCACGTGCTGAAGGAAGAGTCTAAAATGAACACCAAAAGTTAGAATCTCGTGATTAAAAGTGTGCGGGGGGTGGAGCTTGGTATATGCCACGCCAAGAGCACGTACCTCTTCTAGTCCCAGGAATACGATGACGCCGGTAGTTGTTAAGAAGACGGCATTGAGAATACCGGGAAGAGCATAGGGATACGATTCGAGCCACTCAAATCCGAATACAGCTTGCTTGCCGAAAAGACCGGGGAGTGTCATTGCTGGATCTGCAAGTAATCCACCCATGACTATGAGCAATATTAGTACATGATGATGTGATTGACCCAATACATATATACACGTACCTGGACCCAATATACCAGCCACATTAAAACTCATAGGCAAGATCAAAAATGCTCGAGATTGATATTTCTTTTCTTTGGTAAACTCTGCAACCATGGTACGTCTAATTGGAAAGTTTAGCTATTGTGCCCTCGGAGGTAGAGGTTATATGTACTAACATTATTCCAACAGTACCGTTGATAGCACCACCAAAAGCTCGAAATAGAGCTGCTTGCCAAAAAGTCGTCGAGAATCCATACCCCATACATGAGATGGCCGTTCCAATCAATCCGATCATGAGAACCATCTTCCTCCCCCAGGTATCAGCAGCCTTACCCCATAGTACCGCAGTACAGACCTGAGCTCCGGTAAAACAGCCTTGCAATATCCCCGCCTGAGACGAAATAGCAGCATCAGATAACCCGGGATCAAAGCTCTTCAACTGATAGAACATATAAGCTTGCAATGAAGCAACTTGTAAAAAATCTACTAATCTAGAGAAGAAGAGGATGGCTAGTTGGTCTTTCCGCGGCAGTGACATCCATGTCACTGCTTGAGGTTTGAGAGCAGATGCTTCTGAATCGGTTTCTGAGGAAGTACTAGAACGTGGATCGAAGGTCTCACGTGGGAATGAAGACACAAGAGAGGTATGTCGGCGATGGAAACCAGATACCTCTCTGTGCTCGGGTAGAGCCGGTGACCATAAGGGTGCTGGGGTGTTTGATTTTTCCGACATGACCAATTATTTTTTTATCGGACGTCAAAAAAAAAAAAGATGAAATAAGAAAAAGAAGTCCCAAACCCCGAAGGAAAGAATTAACAGTACAAAAAATGAAGAGCAAAAATCAACGACTAATAATGAAGAAAAGAAAAAGAAGTTAGATTGGAATGGAGATTGGCGGCGGGTCGGTCCAGAGTTGTGCCAAGGTGCCAAAGTTGCAGAAAGAAAGGATATAACGGAGGAAAAAAAGACGGATCATGAAAGGAAAGTATGTATAACAAAAGTAGAAGAGTTGAAGAGTTGAAGTCTACTTACTAGGTACTTACTATTCGATCTTCATCAATCAAGCAATTCGGACATTCTCCTCGGCTCGTAGGTCGCTCGGTACCCTTTCAGGATTGGAGAATGTTTGCGTATGGGATGGTTGGTACATGGAGTACATCATCATCATCATCTAAATCTTGCAGGGCGTATAGAGGAGTAGTTTTCTTGGTGAGTGGTTGGTTGATTGCGTGCGTTCATGATCCACCACCCGAGATATAAAGTTATTATGCATTATTATTCTGGTACTCGTACGGAGTACAATAATAATACCTACTTCCAGTTGGAACTGAACCGAAATAAGAAAATCAGATAAGCAAGGATATAACAGTACTCTACCAGTGAGTATGATCAGAGTATCTCAATTAAAGTGACGGATGTTTCCAGGACCGAAAAATAGCAAAACTTCCTTTGGTATCATATACAGTATTGAGAAAGGTTGGCTACTTTTGAAGTATAGAAATAGAAATACTATAAGACGTTTAGATGAAACGGTGTAACGGTGTGTACTTAGTACTCTGTTACACAGTGTGAAGAAATAAGAATAGGATGCAAAGAAGA
Organism: Myriosclerotinia duriaeana; assembly: GCA_002162615.1. NCBI lineage: Eukaryota > Fungi > Ascomycota > Leotiomycetes > Helotiales > Sclerotiniaceae > Myriosclerotinia > Myriosclerotinia duriaeana. The sequence continues at coordinate 3,283,587 of NGKI01000001.1, forward strand.
TCACAAAACTTCTATCGAGTAGGTACCGTATGGTCCGTATCATCATTTTTCTCTACCTATTAATAGATATATTCGCACTTTGAAGTTTGAATATATTAAATCCGTATAATGATAAACTTCAATAATTTAAATGGTACAAGGCTGCGATACTCCGTACAAATTCAATACTCCGCCGTTAAAAGATTATTATTCCATAGAAGCGCGGAACAAGCGCCCACCCGAAAAGTCTTGGCGTTTTTGGCGTCTTGGCGTCTTGGCGCGTCGTAATTTTGCTCCGCCATATCCTCAAAAGGGTCACCCACAACTTACAAGAACCTTGGAAATTCTTCATATCCATGAATCCCCAATTGTCGACCATCCATCCATCCATCCATCCATGATCCCTCAAACGTACGCCACAAAGCTTGAGAACTTAATATGAACTTCCCGACAAAGCATTACGAATTACGACTTCCATCACTTCTTAGATTGTAAGTTGTAACAGTGTAGACGTGTTTTGGTACGCACCACAACACGCACTCACGCACCCATATCAAAAACTACAACCTCCAACTTTCAAAAACTCCTTACAAGTTACCAGAAAGTTAATAATCACCCCTCGGCCCCACATATGGTGGGAGGTGGTAGTTGATCTGCCCCCAGTCCAGCCAGACTGAGCCAGTACCTTTTTATTCTTCCAAAGTATTTCTGCCCGTCGTTTGCTTCTACTCGTATATCCTGGTAGGTTTGAATCTGAACTCTTCCCCTTGTCAATTTATTATTATTATCATTTGCAAAACTCCATGAGCAAATGACATACCTCTTTCTATTCTCTTGTTGCTTTTCCATCAGCTCATCATGGGGTTGAAAGTATCGCCGTTTTTTTCTCTCCTCACCATCCTCTTACCTATCTTCGCTGTTGCTGAAGTAGGCCCGGTTTATGGTGATGATGCTTTCGATGCTGGTAGCTATGGGACATACCCAATTCATACCTATATGTCAACTGATGTGGTTTCCCCGCGCCTGAATATGTTGAGATCAAGCTCATTATGTCGGAATGATTTATATTGGGTGTTTAGTCCTCGAGGAGGTTCTGTTAGTGAGCCAGGTGCAATGATTTTGGATTCGGCCGGAAGTTTAATATGGACCAGGGGAGGATATGATCAAGTCTATAATCTTCAGGTGCAGGAGTATTTGGGGGAAAAGTATTTGACATTCTGGGCTGGAACGGATGCTGTGCAGGGACATGGCGCAGGAGTTTATTATATGGTCAGTATATGTCTTCTATCTTGGGCATAACTCTGGTGCTAACTCCACGCAGCTCGATAAACATTACAAAGAGGTTCACAAAGTTGTCGCAGCAAACGGTCTCGCAGGCGACTTGCACGATTTCACCATTACGGAAAATGGCACAGCCCTCATCACAATCTACGATGTTGTAGTAGCCGATTTATCATACGTTGGAATACCTCAAGGATATGTTTGGGATTGTGTTATACAAGAAATCGACTTAGCCACCGGTGAACTCGTTTTCGAATGGCGAGCGGCAGATCACTATCCCATTTCCGATACATATAGAGAGATGCCAGGGGGAGACGGAGGAGTAAACTCTGCGTTCGACTTCTTTCACATAAACAGCATTGATAAGGATTCCAAGGGCAATTTCCTCATTTCCAGCAGATATTTTCATTCTCTTACCTATTTGAATGGTACAACTGGGGATATCATCTGGATTCTCGGAGGCAAGAAGAATATGTTCACCGATCTTTCCGATGGACGAGCTACAAATTTCGCATATCAACACGATGCTCGCTGGCGCCATAATCGCACCGCTATTTCATTATTTGACAATGCAGGCGATGATTCGCACCCGGGAGGTCCTACCCGTGGTCTTCTGGTCTCCCTTGACGAAATCAATATGACGGTGGAAATAATCCGCGAATATATGAACCCCAACGGTATTCACGCCATCTCACAAGGAAACCTCCAAATGCTTGACGATGGACACGTAATCATGGGGTATGGAAACACAGGTGCATTTACCGAATATGATAGCAATGGAACCGCGATTTGCGATGTCCATTTCGGACCACAGAGTCGTTTTGGAGCCGGAGAAGTCCAATCATATCGAACCTTCAAATTCGATTGGCATGGGTGGCCCACGACCGATCCCGACGTGCGCATATTGACCAATGGTGAAGATTGGTTGAGCTTGTATGTGAGTTGGAATGGAGCAACGGAAGTTCAGAGATGGCTATTACAAGGCGCCGATGACTTTGAAGCGGAAGAGGAAGAGTGGGAAACTCTGGACTACGCGGATAAAAACTCCTTTGAAACGGAATTTGAAATACCTCACTTGTATCCGAGATACTTGAGGGTGAAGGGGATAGGAGCTTATAATAATGTGACGGGGGAGGAAGAGTTACTGGGGGTAAGTTTTCCGCTAGATGTTAATTTGGAAAAGGTAAGCTGACTCTACTCTGATTAGACATCTGGAATCTATAATACTAATACTAGTATGCAGATTTGGTCTCTGAAGCCGGTGAGATTAGAGGGGTCGAGCAGTTGGCCATTGCTGACGTTGATGGCGTTTGCGGGGGTAACGGGGTTGGTGGTGGGAATGAGGGAAGCGATGGTTTGGAGAAGGAAAAAGAGGGGTACGAGTTTATTGAGGTGGAGACCTAGAGGTTTGGGAGTTCCATTGTTATCGGGATAGGATAGGGTTGGGTTTGGGAAAGGAGCAAATGTTATTCGGAAGCATTTTGGGGGAGTTCTGGTGGAGTTTCTGTATACATATTTAGCTACATCTAGTTGCTCGTTTGTACATAATATCTTTTCTGGAGAAAAGAGAGCTGGAGATACCATTGCATTTTTCTACATAGATACCTTTTTGAATAGCTACAAAATCAAACAAAGTCAAACACATCTATACTCCAAGATCGAGTCAATCAATACTCGAGTATGTCCCCACCACGCCCTTGGGAGTTTGCAGTATATCTCACTCCTTGCCATTACCAGTCATTCAATTCTCTCACTGATTTCCTCAATGACTAATATGATTCCTGATTTCCCTACAACTACCGGTACTTGTACAGTCAATGCATATCAATAGCGCACATCAATACTAGGTAAAATCAGAACGATTTATGCATTTGGAACCTTAACTATACCTAGGTAGAGAAAACCAGAGTAAAGAAAGGACGAATCGGGAATTTTTTTTTCTTCTTCTGTTTAGCAGTGTGTTTTTGGGGTTTGGGGTTTGGGGTTTGGTTTTTGGTAGAGTACGCGTCATTTTGATGTGGATGGGTATTGGGTAGATGATGGATGGGATATGAACTCTGATGTTCGCGGAAAGGATTTTTCGATTAGGATTACTAGGTAGGTAAGGTTGTTGTTTATGGCGGGTGAGATTTAATATGGAATATGGAATATAGATGGATGAATGAATGGATGGATGGATGGATGAGCGAGATGGATGGGTTGGTTATGTATTCAGTTGTGAGGGTTTGGATGGGATTGCATGGTTTGTTACTTTTTGATTTCTGTACTTTTGCATCATCTCGTTTGGTCACATAAGGAGAGTCTTGTACATGTATTGTTCAGCTCAAAATGGAAGTTGCATTCTCATTCCACCCCGATGGAATCTCAAGTCCAAGTCAATAATCTTCGTCAATCTCAATACTCTCTCTCCTTGAATACCTTTCAAGCACAACCAAAAATTCCCACTCAGAATCACTGAACCAAAGTTCTTGAATGTGAAATTCATTTGTCATGAATTTTCAAGTATTGCTCTTCTTACCAAATACCAATCAATATCCCCTCGTTCAGTTCAGTTCAGTTCCGTTCCGTTCAGTTCCGTTCCAGACCCCCAAATTTTTCAATATATACTCTGGTACGAAGTACAGTGGGATACTTACTTAGTACCCGAGTCATTCGCCGAGAATTATCTTTTTATCTGATCAATCTTTTGCTTGGGATGCGATACTACCGATACTACCGCTGGATCGGGTTGGATGTCCGCGTTCTGGGCTTGAGCTTGAGCTTGAGCTTGAGCTTGGAATATTCTAGAGGGGCGGGAAGCGGGGGCTAGTGGGTGGGTGACCCGGAGAGGTGGGTGGGTGGGTGGATGAAATTGGAAAATTTGGAAAGATTAGAAAATTGGAAGGGAAAAGTTAGGTGGATATACACTAGGTAATGCTAATCAATAGTGGATGATGGATGATAGAAGTCGGTTGGATTCAAAATGGGATCTTGTTGCGCACATTGTACGGGTATGCGAATTGAGGTAAAAGAAATGTCTAATTGGATTGATTGTGTTTCTAAAGAACAAATTGAACGGCCTCGAAGGTGGGATATATGCTACCAAGATGTATATATATATATATACAGTAGAAAAAAAAAGGAAAGAAAAAACGTCAGAAATGACGCTCCGCGAGGCCACTGCCGTGGAGGCACTTTCGCTTCGCTCTATTTATCCCATAGGTTCTAGCCAGAACTTAAATCCCAAATGCTTCCTTCCAAACAATGAAAATGAAAATGGATTTTCCCATCCAAATTTTAGCCGTTCATCCATCCCATCCATCCCCTTCCGAGAGTCCTCCCCTTCCCCTCCCTCCATCATCCCCTCTTACTCACAACATGTTCCAAATCCTCATCAAACAGACGTAAGCCAATGCGCAGCCAACCACGATACAGAAATATCTAAACACCACATTCATCGCCTGACATCTATTTCTCCACCTCGATCGCTCAATGAAATCATTGTTATCATTGACCTTTGGAAATGGTCTATCCTTCGGCACCGCCTCTCCCAAAAACTCGCAAAGCTTTCCCCATCCATCGGTGATCTTGTATTCCAACAATCTCCCCTCTCCAGCTGGTCCCATGGCTTTGACAATATTCCTCACATTCTCGTAATGTTCGGTATAAATCTGTTTTCCCTTATTCTCGAAATCTCCCTGGAAGAAGCAATCGAAGAATTCCTGGAGCATGGGCTTATACATGCTGGCCGCCCAACTCCATCCCTTCAGCCTCTCCAGCTCCCAATCATTGACGCGCCAATTTACCGTCTTGAGGGTGGATGCGTGCCAGGAGTCGACGTCGCGGTTTGTGAGGATGATTTTGGCTTCCGGGTAGGCGGCGATGAGTTCGGGGGCGAAGGCTACGGCGGGCCAGTCACAGACTGCTTGACAGTGGCCGAGCAATTGGTCCCAGTCTGCGCGGGTGAAGGCCGGGCCATTGTGGTATTTGGCATCAAAGGCGTCGCGCCAGAGGAGACAATCGGGAGGGTTTTCTATACTGGCTGACATCATGTGGTAGGTGTCTACGTAGCCTAGTTCGCGCATTGCTGCTCTCATTGCTGTGGGGTTTGTTAGTTTGGTTTTTGAAGAAGACAAAGTATAGGGCGAGCTCACATGCAGTTCCGGTTCTACCCAGACCGAGAATGAGAACTTTCATGGGGACTGTGCGGCGACAGTTTCGACGGTTGATGTCTGTGTCGGCGGTAAAGATATCTGTGATGGGTTTTGGTGTGTAGAGACGTGAATTCGCCATTGTGAAAGATGTGCTATGGTTTATTTGCAAAAGAAGGGTATTGTATAGCAAATTGAATAGCAAATATATTCAAAAGAACGAATAAATGGGTATCTTAAGAAATGAAAGCAGGCCAAATCCAGATACAGGAGAGGGGTATAGAGAGAGAGAGAAATACGCAAAAAGCAGATAGAGATGAGATGAAAAAAAGAAATTCTAGGAGAGAAAAGACCTACAGATGAATCTCTATATCTACCTATCTGAGAAAGGGAGTTTGGAATGCCAAGACCTTCTCTGGTGGGTAGATCCATAATACCACGGTATATAAAGCCCTTCTCTTGGGTATTCAGGAACATGGACCTGTAGAATCCATTACGTAGGTAGACCAAACTTTCAGCCAGGATTAATCGATTTATCCTCTACAGTCTACCCCAAATTCATCATGTAACATTGGAGATTCGCGGCTTTCTCATCTTGTCTGGATTATATGTGGAGAGATGTACGCAGTAAGGAGGAAATTTGTGGGGGGGCACTGGGATATTAATGATTAAGGAGAGATTGGGATGAGAGAAGCGCGCGTTCGTTTGAGGGTCGAGACTATCTTCACTGTTTAGAAGCTTTGGATAGCTGGAGCCGTGCGTGCATAACCCGGTTTAGGTATTTCTTGATATTTTCAATTTTCTGATTTGGTCTGGCCATTTTGACATTCGGGCATGGTTATAAGATGGAAGAAATTGAACTGGGATGTATGTTTGTGATGAAGAGAAAGATGTCCGAACATCCAACATCAATATTCTAGAAGAGGTCTAGAAGAGGAAGGATAGTCAAACCCCCCTAGAAGAGAAATCGTCTAGCTGCGCGTAAGACTTCTGCGTATATCCCTCCTCCTCCTTCTTCATTGGACCCACCCCAGTATCATCTAGTGAGTATCTAGTACGAATCACATCAGCCTCAAAAACTTTAATAATAATGATAACAAGTTAACAACCCCTTCAGCCTCGTTCCTCAATGATTGTCTCTTGCATAACCCATCCAAGTAAATGATATGCAAGAGGGAAGAGGGGCGTATCAAATACATACCTACCTAGGTTGTTGATTTGTTGATATGCAGTAGAACCATACATGTTGTCTCCTGTAAATCCAAAAACCAAGCATCCATCCATCCATCCACCAATAATAGAATAATAAATCCAAGATATACAATCGATCCATGATTCCATGGATATTAATCGACGTCTCTTCATTAAAGAAAAGTGGATATTTTCATGACTGATGATTCCAATCATTCCATATGGTCTTCTTTTTCGGATACGCGTCGAAACTCCACCAAAAGAAGAATGGATTCAATGGAGAAAAGTATAGATTGACAGTTGCACATCCGGCTTAACTACTAGGTAGGTAGCCTAAGGTACTTAGGTAACAGATGCTTATAAACCTTGTGTTCCGACTCCCATTGCTCATGCATTCAGGGGTTTATTTTTCCGTTAATATCACGTCGGTTAACTTTATCTTTATCGAATATGTAATAATTAAGAGGAAGGGTTTTTAATGACCTCATTATTTATTACTGCATGGCGTTATCAAGTTTCAAAATCTCAAAGTCTCAAACTGTAATTTGATGGCTGGAGTTGGTTGTACAGTAGATTGAATGCATGCTTCATTAATCTGTTGCGGGAGGGGAGTAAGGGTAGGGATTCGGGAATATGGAAGTTCTATAATTATGCGAATTATATCTCCTTACCTACTCAAGTATCGGTTTCTAGATGGAAATGCTCTTGATAATGGTTGATGATGAATAATAATATGAATACTACCTGGTAAGTATAACTACTCTGTATTTTTTATTTCATTGAGCCTTCAAATGGGTGGTTGAACATTATTTAGGTATGGTTAGTGTATGTCGGCTTTGGCTTACGACTCAGGGGGCAGAATCAGATATAGATGGTAATTATTGGATTTGGCTTGTTTGCGATTTTACCTTACTACTTGGTACTTGAAATAAGGTATGCTGATCGTTGAGTACCGATGTAATTTCTATTTCTATTTATACAGTATTTCTATTTTTGTATTCGTATGCTCTCTCTTACTAGTCCCACAACCATATCTTTCTGCCTTTGAAATTTTCTACTTTCGCTTTCACACCGTTCGAAGTAGCTGCCACAGTCAATTTGTCGAAAGCACTCCATCTGTAGATAAAAATCATATTTGATGATCATAGTATTTAATATATTATGTAAATACAAATTACACTCACCCACAGTACTCCATATATTCTGTGGATACAAAGTGTCAACGGTGTCGATCAGCATCATCCGTTGATTTTCCATTTTGAGGAGAACCCGGGGTCCAATCTGGGAAGCCGTCAAGGTCTTACCAACAGAAGATTGTGACTGGCAAAAGATCCTTGAAGTGCCAAGTACTGTCAATTACAATTATTTTGGAACCCCCGAGATCATCAAGCATCGAAATCACTTTGGGGAAAAGAAGCCGTGACCGTATGAAGTGCGAGAGAGTGAGATACGAGGGCCAAGGAAAGCTTACTTCAAGGGTGACAATTTTCAAGTGGAAATTTCAGGCGGATGAATCGTTCGGATCTTTCTTGGCCTGATTAACAGCTTCATGCTTTCAGACGACTCGGAAGGAGATTTTCAATGAGGGGTTCGTATGTTTCTTTGGCATACTTCCGATGGAGAAATAAGATGCCAATGTGCCAGTATGTGTAATTTGGGATCGATGGTGGATAGGGGAGGGAAAGGGGAGGGAAAGTTTAATTTGTGGATGGATAGTCTATTGAGCTTGCAGTTGTAGTTATGCTTGTGGTTTACTTGGGGTTTGCTTGGTATTAGTGGGGTGGATTGAGATGAGGGTATGAGGTGAGGGTATGAGGTGGGCGGAAGGGTTTTCGTTGTTGTATTTGTGATTATTTGATGGTAATTATGGGTGAGGGGAGGATTGGAATGTAGAGAGGGGTGGTTGGAGAGGAGTAGTTGGAGAGGAAAGGAGAGGAGAGGAGAGGAGAGGTTAAAGAGAATTAGTTGGAGAGGAAAGGAGAGGAGAGGAGAGGAGAGGTTAAAGAGAATTAGTTGGAGAGGAGTGGTCAGAAAGGAGTGGTTGGAGAGGAGAGGAGGGGAGTGGATGGAGAGAGATGAAGCCTGGGGATTTATTATGCTATGGGTGTTGGTGTTTGGCTCTGCGGTATGGATGTATAGATGACTTGTTACTATTCAGCAGTTGGTTCATAATGTTAGCTAGTCAGCGAGTCAAATAAAATTTCATCAGTCCGTTAGTGAAGAATTACGAGTTCGCTGATAACTGACTGACTGACTATTAGACGCTCGGGCGCGATGAATAGTTTCTATATAAGACCACTTTTCTCTATCCCGCAGCTCTGTATCATTTCTCACTCATTCAATCACTATACTGTGGGAAATGATGCTGCTATTGAGCAGTAACGCAAATTTGTATTCCCATATCCTAAAACCTAAACCTTACAACTTGTACATTGCTCAAGGGAAGAGTATTTCATTCTTCCAAAATCCAAGACTAGTTCGTACCGTCGGCGGTAGAAGTGTAAAAGAGTGTTTTGAATCGTTGGTTTAGCCATGATTCGTTGGTGGATCCATGTATCACAAACTGTTAGGACTTAAGCCTACCCTAAATGTTCCTCCTTAACGCATCTACACCAAAAATCCCTTTCCCCTTCCCTTCCCTTCCCTCTCCTCTCGCTTTACTTTCCAGAACAACAGGAGTTCTCTTCTGCCAAAAGCCCTATCACTTTCTGTACTTTGGGAAAACACCAAACACAACATATCTCAGGAGCGTAATATTCCACACGTTTTAGAGGAGCAGTCGTTCCCTTCCCATCTGCAGCACAAGTCTTGCATTGCTGGGAGATATAAAGAGGTCGCTGGGGCTGTTGACATCTTCCCAGTTCCCGCTCACATTTAAGACAATTGTGAGATTTTTCATAACAACCCATTTGACATTCGTTGGCTGGATGGTAGAGAAGAACTTTTGGGCCTGCAAAAGGTGATGGTGCTATAAAGGCAACACAGGTGGAGGCGTCTCCGACTGTGAAGGAGAGATAGCGGCGAGAGACATCAGTAGCTGGACACCCTGAGGATTCTGGGACGCTCGAGGTGTTATCCATGATTGTGAGGGCCTTGGCAGCAGTAGCTTGACTGACTGTTTGAGGCTTCTGGGACGGTGGAGCTGTTGTTGTCCATGATGGTGATTTATGTTGTGAGTTTCTCGATGGGCTTAATGTACGGGTTGGTTGATGATGGATCAAGTGAGTTTCTTCGGAATTTGGGAGTTGAGGTTTCTTGAAAGTTGGTGGTGTGGATGTTAAGAAAAGGAAAGAGGAGAGATTGAGAGTGTCGACTCTATAAATCAGTGTTAATTTCATAAATCAATGTCAATGACTCTCTGAGAGTCGCATGTCCTTGGAGTAAGTGTCATTCTCTCGTCAGTTTTACAAAGAACTGTATGCAATAGTGATTCAACATCCAAAAGTAATTTGTACAATAGAGATCCAATGTTTGAAAGCATTTTGTGCAATAAAGGTTTGATGTTCAAATATACATTAAATATTGAAAGTTAAAAATGTTCTACTTAGTATAATATTGAATTGCTGAATGTTCTCAACATTAATATAAACTTTAATAGAAAAATGTAGTAAAATCGCTTAGATTGATATAGAAAAACAAGAAGATCTAAAATGATATGAATTTGAAATAATTAAGATGGAAAGACTTCAACTCGTATATCACTCGCAACTCACTCTCCATACTAAAAGTACACCAACGAGATACCACCACGCCCCTACAACGCCAATCAAGCCCTTCATCATCACCCTCACCACACCCAATATCAAAATCCCCTCAGAACCCCGGCCCAAAATTACCATCGCCACTAAATCAAACCATCAGTACCCCAACCAAACACCAGAACAAAGACAAAAAGAAACCAAAACTCACGTCCCCACAACCTGCAAATCCAAACTCCACACCACCGTCCCCCCAATGCAAAGCCCATCCGCATACTCCCTCTTCAACCCCCAACTCTCCAAATCATCAAACCCCA
>NGKI01000001.1:3294335-3340761 GCA_002162615.1 Myriosclerotinia duriaeana
CTCTCATACTCAAGATACCCGCCTCCGTACTACAGGGACCGGGTAAACTTAATCCACTATACGGACATCCGATTTCATTACAATTGGGATTCGCGAGTGTGTATCCGCGACCATAGGCCGCGAGGCCGAGATTCAGTTTCATGGGATCGACGCCTGCGAACCAGAGGGGGGAGATGGCGGATGTGATATCGGGGAGAGAGGTCTGGGGACGCACGAAAGCGCCCAGGGCGGGATTGTTGGCTTCCCATGGTCCGTGGAGGTCGTAGGACATGAAGTTGAAGAAATTGGTGTAGGGTTCTAGGTTGATTGGGTCGAAAAATTGAAGGGAGGAGATATCTGGTGGTCTATTGTGTTCCATCTCTTCGTTAGCTTAGCTTAGGTTCCTTTCCCATCTTGTACCCTCTATCTCCGCAAACAAAGAAAAAATGAGCAAGCAGGATAGATACTCACAAAACAACACTAATCCCCCAATTCCTCCCTGGATAATTCGTATTAAAACTCTCCCTCATCTCCCTAACCAACGCCACAAAATTATCCCGATCATTCACACTACTCGGAAACTCCCAATCTAAATCGACCCCCTGAAACCCAAACGCACTCAACCACTGTTCCACACTACTTATAAAAGCCGCCCTATTCCCCTGACTCGCCACCATCTGACTCCAAATCGGCGGGAGAGCACTCGACCCACCCCCTCCAATCGCCATATACGTTGCCAGCGTCGTCGACGCCAGGCTGGTAAATGGATACATGAGAGGGACGGCGGTGGTATCGAAGGGGACCACGTGGAATGTGTTGGGGGAGATGGACATGAAGGCGAAGATTAGATGGGTTAGGTTTTGCGTGTTGATGAGGGAGACGGGGAGTGCGTTGCAAGAACGCGTAGCGCTGCCGACTTGCCAGTAGGCTACTTTGCGTCCGTTTGTAGCGGTGGTGCTGCCGGGGCCGCAATTGGGATAGTTTATTATGCCGCAGGTTCCATAGCCTCTTTGACAGGGAGAGTTGCCATTCACGGGGTCGGCGTTGATGCAATAGGCAGATGTTGTCTGTGATGGTTGAGGGTTAATGGGGAGTACGATATGAAATTACTTAAATCTTGCAGCAAGAGTTGTATGCGTGAACTACGAGACTCAGGACCACGTACCCCGCAGTATCCATTGCCGCTACAGCATGTATTCAGAGGACAAACTTGACTCCCCTGTGGAGCGTTTCTACCACATTGCGTTACATCACGGCGGTTCGAAAAGTGATCGGAAGCGACCGGCTTCGTGCAATTCGTAGACTCAAAGTCACATGGTCCTAGCCTTTAAGCGAGAAGATTAGCAAAATTCCATGCATTACATGAGCTAGCTGTTTGGAGAAGTGTGGTAGATATCGATTGAGGGATAAGCTATGGAGGGGTTGAGAGAGATATATACTCACTGTAGGATTATCAAAATCTCCTCGAATGATGTGCTATTAGTCAACTACGACTCAGAATCCAAAAGACTTACCGAATTGCAACAAGTGCCATTAGGACCAAGATCTCGTTGCAGAAGTACTGGTCCAGCATCACATATTCTAAAACAAAGCAGACCGACTAAGAAAGATATACAAAAAAGCATGATATCAGAAATGAATACGTTTCTCACTCATATTGGAACGAGCGGAAATAGGGAATAAGATATACCTCATCAAATACTGTGCATAAGAGGAAGAACTACTCCGACATGTATACATCTGATAACTTTTGCGTACGCAAGATTGTGCAGGTGAGCGGGAAATAAACCAGCCGCACCTATTCAAATGTATGGAGAAAAGTTTGGAGATCGGTGTCTCTGCTCAGTATTTGAATTCACTAATTATCAATAGGGCATTTTTAATAAATTAAGGAGCACCTAGGTACTGAAACATGCGAACCCACCCGCACCTATCAAAATGTATCGAGAAGAGTCTGGAGGTCGATGCCTCTGCCCAGTATTTGACCTCACTAGTCATTCAATAAGGCCTTTTTTCATAATTCAAGGAGTACTGCAACATGCAGAGCCGAGACATTTCAACGCCTCTGCGTAACATCCAATCTCAAGAAGAAGGCATGGAAGAAGACTAAACATCATAGATGGAAAACATGTGAAATTGGTACCACCACTTGTAATCCGAGGTATCGATCGAAAGAACACCAATTTCCCACCTGCCAAGGGGCTTCGTCATGTTGGTTCCACACTTTGCTAATATCCTACAACTTTCTACTCTTAACCAAACCAGTCTTGATACCAGTCTTCTCACCACCGTAACCACCTTTCTCTTCTCCGCCCTTGTATACAGCCCGCATACTGCCCAACTTCTTCTTCTTCTCATCATACTTCATCCTCTTCTTCACTCTGGGGTTTCTGACCTCCTTCTTCCTCTTTGGCGCCAATCCCTTGTTCTTCTCAATAACATATCCAATAGCCCTCTTGCCATCTTCATCATTTTCTACCTCTACTACTCTCGCCAATTTTCCTGCTTTCTTTGCTTCTGCAATCGCTGCATATTTCGCTTCTTTGTCATCCTTGCGTTTCTTCGAAGTTTGCGCGACCATATTATAATATTCGTCTTCATCATCTCGAACTTCATCAGCAACAGCAGCCTGATCGTCATCATCGCTGTCTTCACCAAGGGCCGTGCCTCGTCCATATTCATCCAATTTTTTCCCGCGCTTCTCGGCCTCAAGGTTGAGTCGCGCCTGGCGATCTCTGAGTCTTTCTCTATATGGTAAATCCTCGTCACCACCAGCTCCTCTTCCAGCATCAGCTCTTCTATTCGCTTTCTGTGCAATTTGAGACGTGTAAAATTTGAGTGACTTCTTTCTCTTCGCCTTCTCCTCCGCAGCCTTGGCATCCATAGACTCTTCTTCGCCAAAATCGGAATCGTCATCTGCCTCAACAACAGCTCTCGGTGCCTTCTTAGATTTTTTGGATCTCGAAACGAGATCATCGAGATCCGCCAAATCATCTTCTGCTTCCTGTATTTGTCTGATGCGGTTGGCAGAGGCCCTTTCAGATGCAGCTGCCCGAGCGAGTTCTTTTCTAGACATCTGCGTTGGTCGGATTGTCTCCATCTCCTCTTCTGCCGTGATTCTATCATCCAGGTCCTCCCCCGATTCATCTTCCGAGCTGTCTTCCGCCTCTACAACTTCAATTGATTTGACCTTTGACCATAACTCTCGACATTTTAATAGACTATCCATAACAGCGTGATCTCTCAGCTCCAATGGATCGATAGTCTTACCCTGTCCTTTATCATCTTTCGCTGGAGAGGTCAAAATCGCAAAGTACATAGTTATGGCAGCCATATAAGCTGCTAAGGTCCTGGCCTTCACAACTGGAATTGGCATTGCTTCGATTGCATTCTCGGACATCTCGTCAACTTCCCTTTGTAGATCTTGAAATACCGGTTGTAATTCCAAGAACTCATTGGCCAGAAACTCGAATTCCGGATATCTAGTTTGCAGTATCCTCAACCTTTCTTCCGGGCCCATCTCTTCTGTAATCTCCACATCCTTCAAAACCTCCGTTACCACATCTCCTTCATCATCATCACCTCCCTCACCTAGCCATTCGCTCTCATCGAACCCAAAATCCGCTTCTGACATTTTCTGCAATTTCTTTTGTTGTAACCGTTTCGCCTCTGCCTCTTCTTCCAGCGCATCAGCTTCCGTCTCGATATTATCCGCATCGTAGTAATCGCGCTTCGAAGATCCCCATCCCTCAGCATCCTCGTCTTCCTCTTCAGCACCCTCATCATCGGATACTTGCGCCTTTGATTTCTTCGATTTTGGCGCTTCGACTTCTTCGTCTGAGCTATCCTCTGAATACCCTAATATTTCTTCGTCCGACTGCTCAATTAATTCGTCTGTAAAACATATCAGTCACTGTATCATTCAGAATTTCAATTCATCTGACCTTCGTCTCTTGATTTTCTCTGGCGTTTTGCATGAGGTTCCTCATCCAACATAACTTTATCTCTGTTGATATGAAATTCATCTTCGGAGTCGGCAATATCTTCGTATGTTGTGAAAGCGACTTTCCCTTTAGACTTGTCGAAATCTTGTGTGTCACTTTTGGCGCTCTTCCCAGAGGCCTTTCTCTTTTTCCCAGCCATTGTTGTAAATTGACTTGTATTATTGCGCGAATTGCGATGAATCTTCTTCCTTTTCTCGTTCAAGAACTCGATATCGAAAAATAATTTTCTCATTATCTTAGCGTCGTTTCACTCACTGGTAATCCCTGATATCGGAGATAAGAAGACCGTAGATACACGTGATTGTCCCCCTTCGCTTCGAACATCTTTTTTCACATTTTATACTCTGGTTAATAGTGCAGCAGCATGTTACGGATTAACCTTGACTTAATATTTAGACTCTCCTATGGCGACCTCATTATGATGATAACATTCCCGTCTGGTATCTCCCCAGCAATATATACAATGCAACACCTAAATGCTCTCGATTTTGTAGATACGAAATATTCCTTTGTCCTTTTCCAACCAAACCCATGCAAAGCTTGGCGCCTAAAATCCCATTCCATCTCCCAGACCATCACCCCCAAACGCATCCAATAAATCACCACCATGGCCACTTCCACCCATCATCATCAACTCCTCACCAACAGCACCCATATCATCAATATTGAGATTTGGTTGGTCGGCTTGTCCTAAGCCTGCATCTCCCATCACAGAATCTCCCATGACTTCATCCAACGCACCCAGACCGTCATCGTGTGGCATTAGTTGTTGTGGGATGGCTGACTGTGCCTCGACTCTTCTGTATAATCTGATTACGGTTTCCGCATGAAAAGCATCAGTCTTATGCACTTTCGGCATGTTTTCTGCTTCTGTCTTCAGAACTTCCTTGAGGGTTAATCGGCGCTGGAGCGGTTGTGGGGAGTTACTGGTACCACTTAAGAGGTCCATACCTGGGCCAGAGTCAAAGCTTGCTGGGTCTGGAGAGCATATCAACGAAGTAGCAATGTCAAGTACTACGCTTCCATTGCCAGCTTCGATTTGTGTCTTCACTTCTTCAATAATAGTATTGAGTAATCGTTTCGCACCGAGCATTTTCATTCCGGCAAGAATCTGTCGGTGTGTATAAGATGCCGGCATAATATGCATACCAGGATTACGGCTCCATTGAAGGCTCCATTGAACCAGGATAGCAATCGTATGTTTTATACTAGCAGCTAGTCCACCTCCAGCTGTTGCCGTCCATAATTCTAATTCGGCCTGCTTACTAGCACCTTTTCGTTCCCAGCCGAGATTTGACTCCAGTGCTTTCGAGACCGATTCGATATCTTGACGTTGCGGTTCTGCGCGTTGCAACCATCGAAGACTTTGTTCAAGATTTTTACCTACGATTTTGAGGATTGAGTTGAGCAGGTGGGACGCTTCCATGTTGTTCGATATTGACGGGGGATTTTTAATCAGAGCTGACAGGATCTGAAGGATATAAGTTGCCTGAGGTCGTGCTTCCCACAAATGAGCCGAGAGCCATGTGATGCCTGGAATCAGAGAAGGGAGGAGGAAGGGCTCAACCATAAATTCTAAGCCACCTTTTAAACCATCTTCCGAAAGAGTCTCTGTACTGAGCGCGAGAACAATATGGTGAAACAAAGTGGGCACCAAGAGGTAAAACTCTTGTGGTGGACAAGATGACATTAATTCATCACCGAGTCCACCACCCTCCTCTGGCTCAAACAATCCTCTGATCCAACCATCCAAATGACTTTGGTCTTGCTCTGATAATGGCTCCAAAGCTCGACTCAAATGACCTTGAACCAGTAACTTTGCTACGAACGACTGAGCCGGATTTTTGATACCCAAATCAAAAGTTGAAAGGTTATAACGGTGTGTAAATGACACAACAAGGAGTAATATTGACCCAAACTCTTCGTAAACAGGTTGATATTCTCCCTGATCTTCATCGTAACGCCAGTTATCAAGTAGCTCGCAAATGGGCTGTAGGAACGATGCAGGCTTATTGAATAGAAGCATTGTATCCAATGATGATGGATTACGTGCTAATTGACTACATAAAGTTTTCAAGGTCATTGTCTCCTTGTTGGCGCACATGTTTTTTATAATCTAACATCGATTAGTTGTGAAATTATGATTACGGGGAGACAATCGAGACACGTACCTCTGCAATTGCTTGACTGACTGCACCAGCATTTCCATCCATATTCTCCAACTCAGAAATCAAGCCCTCGGCTCGTTCTGAGTCAGACAAGCATTGCTGAACAAGATCTTGCTTCGAGTATCTTCCGCCAGCAGGTAGACTTTGCATAGGTATATCGCCGAGTAATGTTTCAATGCTTGATTCTGGAATTAAACCATGCAAACAGCAAGCGAAACAGAAATCTTGTCTCACGGAATCCGAAAACATGTCGTTATTACTCGATTCTGCAAATAGAGTAGAAAGTGTAGGGAATGCATTAGTATCGACGTGACTTAAAGCTTCGGTTATACAAAATTCTGAAGTCAGGGGTGGAAAGAAGGATGCTGCAAGTGTTGAGACGAGTAAGGGAACTTTATTGATCAAAAATGATCGTAGTATATTTGTGGTTTGTTGCCCTTCGTTTCGAAAGGTTGCATTGGCCAAGATATCAAATGATGCAAGTATAAGATCCACTGTCGTCGATTGGAGATCTCCCTTGGAATGGTAAGTAGAGATCCTACAGGGCAAGAAAATAGGCTTACCTGATATCTATTATGCAAATAGGCAAAAATTGCGCTATCATCAATAAGAGGTCTGCCAACAAGCTGCAATGGTCAGTACGTGCATTCTCGCCGTAGATATTGCTGTACTTACAAGAGAATTTAAGTAGATATATAAGCCAGCTCGAGAATTGATAGCTGGCAAGTCAGCAATTACAATGCTGTCAATGTTCATCCCAATTGTGGAATCTAAAATCTCATTGATCTCGGCATTGGCAGCTCGTTCCTTCTTGTCGACCGGTAGAATTGTGATCAGAGTCTGTGTTCGAAAAACTTCTAATCGCTGTGCAATTTGCGGGGAGCTTTGAAGTAACAGAGGAACAAATCCAGCCATAGCTTTTCCGAGGCCAATACCGGTTCCTGTTGATCAAAATAAGCATCTAGATCGTAGCGTTCAAACATTAGCACAGAGTAGTGTTACCTTTTGGGCAGCGACCCTTTTCCAAAACTCCTAAAATCTTTGCATTCCCAACCATGGCAACCATCAGAGTTCCGAGAGCCATGCCTACCATCCCGACCTCCTCGACATGCGCCTCCATTTCCAATATCTCGTGCGCCCCTTGTCTCATGCCCACAGCAACCATATCCATCCATTGAATAGATACCACTAGTAAGTCGACAGCTTCTTGAACATTCTTAGGCCTTACGCCAGTAGCGACTGTTTTGGCAAGCCGGTACATCATCATCTCTTCGGCAGAATATGAATTCTTCCACCTCTTATTTCCTTGCTTCACCCTTCTGGCCTTCTCAGCTCCATTACTGGCTTCATTCTGCATGTGTCCATTTTGGCGATAACTCCAGAATGAGGAATATCTTAGTAAACCTCGAAGAATCCCAGCGCAATCTACTAATCCCTCCGCTAGCAATATTTGCATATAACGTAATATTCGTGGGTCGATGGTCATATTATTGAGATCTTCGGGCCGCAGGAATATTTCGCATATATAGGGAGAAGGTAATGGATGTTTCGAGGATAATATACGAATGTAGTCAGTGAAAGGTTCAGCGTCGAGCCTTGAGGCAAGGCTATTGTTCAACAGCTTCTGCCAAATCGTGATGGCAGCTTTTGGAATCATCTTTGAGTTGTACAGTGAAAAGTCAATCAGTGAAACCTCTTTACACCAGTCGAATGTCAAATGTCGAATGTTGAATACACAGCCCAAACGCCTCCTGGTTAAGTCGAGATATTAAAAGAAGAAGTTAAAAATACAAAAAGTTGAATGATAAAAAAGGATGTTTGTGAGTGAATCATGAATGGACTACAGTATCGATTATCGATGATGCACGTACTACAGTAGGTAGTGTTAGTGGGAACCAGTTAGCGAGGGTACGTAGCCTCGCCTCGTCTTAGTGCATCCCAGCCTTTGATATGACGAAGAAGTTCAGCCTTCCCCCAAACTTTTCATTAACTGAGACAACTTGGAACCTTGGAAAGGCAAGTTAGATTTCAAATTGCAATGAGCAAATTATCATCCATGGCTTTGATATTATTGGAAGAAACTTCCCAGGTAATGGAGTACTATAATACAAAACAGGAGAGAACAGTAGATAACGACCTGAGACTAGCCTAGGTGGCTAACATAATGTCACAAACCTCAAGTTCCTACCTGAATCCTACATAACTCCCACTGCCAGTATGTAGTGCCATGCAAATCCACCTCAATACTCCTTTAAGAATAGTGTCAAAATCACTGACTAGAAACTTGATCGGAATTGTTGCTCTCAATCATCCATATCACTCTCCCTCTTAATCCGTGGCGAGTTGTTATGTGGCGTGCGTGAACGTGGCGGTGGTAACAAACCTTCCGGGGTTCTGGGGCCGATCACCCAATCCTGCATGGCCATCCAGCCGCTCCAAGCTTCATCTGCAGCATGGAGTTCTATCTCATGAACTACCGGAAGAGGGATCATATAAGGCGTTGACTGTTCTGCAGCTGGAGAATCATCGTAGTACTTCTTTACATCAAGCCATTCCTTACTCTTCGATGCGAAAAGATAATTGCGTCGCTCCATCTCATGTATGGTACCTATTCCTTGGCGCCAATCTGCTCCGAACCACGTTCCAAGGATGCGATGATCATCATGGCCAGTGATAATCAATCTTTTTATATACGGGATTAAGGAAACCGGTTGCGGATAACCTGGAGGGTGATCTTGCTCTCGGGGACGATCGGTGAGATTCGCCCCAGACCACGAGGCCGAAGCTCGACTGACTGGATATGGTTGTCTTTGGTACGGAAGTTGGATGTTTATAAAAGCTGCCACGGCTTGAACATAAAAATCATGTTGAGCTCTGTCGAGAAAGTACTCATGGCACTGTATATAATGCCGATACCAATTAACAGTATCAAAGCCTCCTTCCTGTTCCTGGCCTTCGTTTCCGTTTCCCCCGGAAGGATTACCGTAACTTGTGGATCCTTGTTGGAATTGTTGAGGGGGAGGTCGAAGATTCGGGTTTGACGGACCAGCTTGGGAATGATACGCCATTGCCTATTAGACTATTCTGAGACGAAATGCATTAGCAAGCGTACGAAGAGTGTAGAATAAGTGCAACGAGAAATGTATATACCAAAAGCCAAAGAGTCAGATTATAAATGAATACAAGAATTGTTACATGCATGCAAACAACTCCCTTATCAATATAACTAACGCAGGCGTTTGAGGCCGACGAGCTTAGCAAAGTTCCAAATCGTAGAAGCACATCAAACAAAGGCTTTGGCCAAATTATATTATTTTTTGGATGTGGAGTAGTTGGTGATGCCGAATCAAACGGGTTGTCGTCCGTGTCGAGAAGCTCATAGTATCAGAAAGACCCGGTTCCGGCGGGTGCGTACAGTAGAGTACTTATACTTTTCATGACGAGCGAGCAGGAGAAGAGGAAGGAGAGACTCCGAGTACAATAATGAATGCATGGTTGCATCTAGACGTAAGTAATAATAATAAATAAGTGGAGGTGCGAAAAGATCAAAGCTGTTTGGTCAAATGAAAAATTGGACAAGACTTCCACCAAAAAAAAAATAAGAAAAAGGAATAAAAATAAAATAAGATGGAATGAAAAATGAAGAAGGATCTGTTGAATCTAGAAATTAGCCTTACTTACAAGTAGAATGTGAGTTAGTACATTGGATTCTCATGTCCATGGATGTCTAACATTGCAGGTGTTTTTCTGCTTCTGCTTCTGCTTCTACTTCTACTTCTGCTTCGGCAGGTCATTCATTAATCGAGGTTAATTCGAAATGAGGGGTATTTACAGTAGAAGGTTGGCTCGTGGTTGACAAACAGTCTCGAGACAGTTTCGAGCTGTACCTACAGTTTCACCCCTTACTACCTTACACGTCCACCCACGTCTACGTCTACGTCTGCGTCTGCGTCTACGATGAAGGTAAAATATACCTAGTATGCAGCTCGACCAGGAATCCAGGATAATGGTGTTTCTATCTAGTATGGATCACTGAACAGGCGCTTATTCGTACTGTGTGTGCATCGTGCAGCGTGCACTCCTTCACTCACTCACTCACTCACTTTAGTTGTCGTATTCGGAATTATCAGCCGGTTTTGGTGGCGATAGCTTTCTTGTCATTCTATATCCATCTTCTTGGGCCCGTCTGAACACCCTCGGAAATTCACCGGAAACCCCTTTCAATTGGATCTCAACCGTTGAGTTATGTTATGTGCTCGAAGTTTCTTGCTATCGGTTCATACATCTATTCATCTATCCCTCCTTCAATTGTCCAGTTTAGTATGACTTCCAAAACTCATCAAGTCACCGCCTGTGCGACTCGAAAACTCCTCACAGAACCAAGACCTTGAGAAATTGCATACTTCTCTCTCCAATGTTTGCCCAATGCTATAATTGCTTGCATCTGCATACACCCGCGGTTCTTGCAACTCAATGGTCTGTTCATTGGGCATTGAGACGGCTTTTGAAGCTCTCCGTCCCTATGCGTGAAGTGCATTTGATAATCTACTTGTGCCTTATATGAGCGGTCAGTTGAGCACACATGCGCATGTATGTCGCGCAGATACTGACTTGTCGTACGGACTACGAGGCTGGCGTATTCGGCATTGTGGTTAGCTGAAATCTCTCTCAAGTGCTATGGTTTCGTAGTCCCGGTGGCTTCCTCTGTCCACTAAAAATGTATATCATGGGGAAAGGCTGCACTTCTTGTGCTACGCAACTGTAGCTCCACAATATCATTCAAAACATTCATAGGATGCGTTATTATCTATCATTTTTTTTTAGCTATGAAAGAAAAAGCCCTCAACAAGTCAACAAGTGTTTTGCATAATACTATTTCTTCCTGTTCGGGCTTCACCCGAAATGAAGACTTGATACATGAATCTATCTTCGATCCGCTCCGGATAGGTTGATGTAATAGTTACTGGTTCTAGTGCTGGTTCTAGAACTACCTCGTCCTCGTCCTCGCCCTGGCCCTTGATGAATATTGATGTTCATCTCAAAAACCAGTTTTTGACAATCATAACAAATGATAACTTCCTCGAAGTACACGGGGATGGCCTCATTATATTCCGTCTATCCTTTACAAGTGTCAAGATTGACAAGGGAAGGCAAGGTGTTGCATAGGAGTGAAGATCTATGCCTATTTGAAGAAAGTTCAAATCATTAGTCCGACTCGGGATCTTTGGCCGTTCGGGAGTATCGTCGTATGGCCGTCGATCGCAGATTAAGTAGTCCACCGATCGTCATTTGTGCATTCTTGGGGAAATCTGACAGTACTTAATAATTGTATCACGTGAGAATGAATGCTTAATTGGACAGCAAGATTATTGTTCCATGATTTCTACCAACTCTGCGTAAATCATGGCTTCAGATAGATCTACTTAAAATGATTCTTTACTGGGCTTCTGCTTTTTCTTTTTTTTCTCTCTCTTGGTTTCTAAAGCCTCAGCCTTGGACACATGCGTCATTAAGATGGAAGTGATCATCCCAACTACAGTACATGTGCGGCCAAAAGAAACAATTTCTATTTGTTCTACCAGATCACAAGGTCGCACGTCTTCTAGTATACATCCGATCGATCTATTCCAGTGTTCTGGTATTCAGTTACACTAGATTAAGTTTCAAGCCATCTTTACCACGAGATCTAGAGGGTCGAGATCTGTGATCTCGTACAAAAAATTGATTTTGTCTACTTAGTAAACTGCCAGTTTCATCCATTATTTGTACTTGAGTGTTGAAGAGTGACACATGTCATACCATTTCGATCCCCGGAACTCCTCCCCCCCTCGCTTTCCATCGAAATCGACACCCTTCAGGTCAATTGACTGAAAGCGACCTTTGATCTCGTGACTGGCCATTGTGTGCAATGATGATCTAGATGTTCTACTGAAACCTTCCACGTTATCACCAAGCATTAGTCTGCAAGCCAATAGACGTCATGAAAGCCATCGCGGGACTTGAAGCTTCCGGCTATAGGTTGCTTAGTATCATATCATTCAGAAAGTATTTTCCTCCAACCCGAAGGCCCGTCACCGCACTAGCAGGTCCGACGGCAAGTACTCGGTCGGTAATGTGTAAGTTTGAATTATCACATATCTTATCTATCTCATGATGAAGACTTCCGCACCAAGCAAACTATTAGTTCACTCCGCTCGTACAAGCACAACATCCCGTCAATTGCGGCAACTCCGACGATCTTTTCGGGCTTTCTTATGATCGATTATCTTTAGACGACTTAAGTCCTCATTGCCAGCCCCCCACGCTCAATAACAGGTAAATTCTATATAAAGTCAATGCTCATAGTTACATATCAGTTAGCATATGATTCACGACAATTAGGATTCTGCGCTGCCCAAGCTTGTGTCTGCGTAATTATATGCATGCTATGTTAGGTTTGATCAGACGATACTGGATAGAATGTTCAAGATGATCAAGAACTTTCTTCCGTTTAGCCAGGGGTGGAATTTCAGAATGTCTGATTAGGAAAATCCAATCATGAGTTTGGCTGGAACCGATAAAAATGAAAGACTCCGTATTCGAAGTATAGTACGAAGTTCTAGGCCATTTCCTCTGAAAAAGTGTGATAAGAATCTTATGAGCATGCGCTTCAGTTCATTGAATATTCAAGTAACATGGCCTTGTATAATGGCGTATGAACCTATATGCCAACCAAAACCAGATGGTCCCATACTCAAAAAGCATCTTTTCAACAGATATCTTGGAGGGAGATGGTAGTAGTGAAGTGACGGCTACAAATAGTTCATCAACCAATACAATAGCATTTCCAACAATATGCAGAGGAAATGGATGGATGGAAATTATGAGGAAGAGCACAAGTTTGCTGAGGGGGATGTCAAAAACTTAAATCTTTCCTCCATTCCTATTTTCAAAAATATAATCTTCAGCATCCAAACACTCAGCTAGTTTACAGTTTTATGCTGCGAATTTATAAACTCTCGTCTTTACTTAGAGGGCTAAGAGAGCTATAATGCTTTAATGTCTTGGTATAAAAGAATATGGTGTGGATGGCAAGTGCTGTTCTCATATAGCTTCCCGAGGATACGGAGGTGTAGCGTTATGGCGAGATGTGCGCGAGGAGAGTTCGTACGGATTTTAATAGTTATATCGGTAGTTTGAATTTTCGCTAGAGAGTATAGGAAGGACTGTTGATATTTGGTACTGTTAGTATTTAGGATGCTGATATTTAGGACTGTTATATTTAGTGCTGTTCCTATTTAGTACTGTTCCTATTTTTTTATAATGTAGTGAACAATACCAAGTGTCGTATTGCCACGGGCTACGGCTTATTACTTAAATTGAAGCTGGCAGTGAATTGATGTAATGAAGAAGATTTGAATGAGACGGTTTTCGGGTGTTGATGTGAATCGATAATGCTATTCATATTTGGCCCGTATATCATGCGTGGTGATTGTATCGATACTGCAATACCTTTAGTCTCCAAACCGTATTGCTAGATTTTGTTAATATAAGCTCTTGGTGTTTTCGAGCTCCATCATCTTCCCTACATACAAAACATCAAAATCCCATTCTCACAAAGACGCAAATCTCCCGCAGAATATTTTGGTTCATTGATATTTTCCACAATCTATCATTTAAAGACTACGAATCAACTTCCTCATCTCGTGAAAAGCAACACCCTCAAATACTTCAATCATCTATCTATCAGTAGACAGCCCCGCGTCAGTCAGTCACTATGTGCACCGAATCCATCACCACATACAAATGCACTCATCACCAGACAACTAATAAGCAGTTGTGTCGAGAATCAAGAAGAGGGGAATGCAAAGGCGCTATGGAAGTTTATACACACAACCCGGATATTTGTGCAGAGTGTAAACAGCGGAGGACGCAGGATTTGAGAAAGCCGGCTGTGTCTACTGGCAAAGGAGCGAAGAAATAATCTAAATCGGGTACTGCGAAGACGGGAAAGAAGAATTAGGGGTGCTGTGTTATGGATGAACATATTGAAGGGATGCCGGAAGTATGAAGGGATGGGTATTGGTTGTGGATGGGCACGATTCTTTTGCGCAGGTTGATCATGAAGATATTCGGGGTTTGGGCCAGATGGGTAGGAATGTGTTTGGGGGCTATGGACGCAACATTGTCATGGTGCCCCTTGGGGGGATTGGGGTGGATGTGCCAGCGGGCCACTTGATATGAATTGTTTCCACATACCTACTCCTACTCATACAATACACCATTCAATTCTTCTGATAAGTAATACTTTGTGGTCCAATAATACATGAGTGAGAAACATTATTCGCATTTCCATACCTCAATGTGCATTTATAGGTTAATGTTATTGGTATTGGTATAGGTGTTTTGTACATGATAAACACTGCCACCAAAAATTTAGCCGAGGGGGTAATCTCATTTCTGAGATGGACTCTAGTTGTAAAATAAGATGAGCTATCTTACTAGAACTAATAATTACAGAGGACTATCTGGGTAATCCATGAGTATATTGTTGGTTGTAGGTGATTTAATTATTATTATTAAAGAGGTATAGTGCCTGCCAGTGATGGTGAAGTTGATGGTGGTTCAGCTTCTTTCGTGTACACGTTTAGCCCACTGGCATCTAGCTATTGCAAAAGGGATGGTGTGTTGTTTAAATCCGTGGTGAAAGTCATTTAAGCATCCAATTTCCCCTAACAGAAAAAGGATTCGCTTTGTTTTATGTATCTAACATAGTGATTTGATTATGATTGAATATTATTATCGATTTTCCCATTGATATCATCCGGAGGTTTCCTTGTCTCGAAAAGACTCGAACCACAACCTATCATGATAGTCTGTATATTAGATTATACTAAGTTTAACATATAATCTTCAAAAAGATTAACTATCAATCCAAATAAAAATCTGAAAATCACATATTAAGCTTAATATACTATTCTTAGAATAAGCTTACTCTTCTAATTAAATATATATATATATATTAAAGCTTACTCAATCCACTTTTTTTTTGGTTTAACTATACAAATTTATAATACTACCCCTATGTTATAGCTATTTTTATCCATAAACAAACTATTACTAGGTTGCAATAAAAGTCACTTCGCTTAACGAAAAGTAACGGTTAGACTAAGAATGCATATTTATAGTATTTCTATATGATGATTTACGCAATCGAAACTGAGTTCATTAGTATAACTGTGAGGGGTGGTATTGTAGTTCCGTAATACTATCTTATAACTTCCCGTTTTATAGCTCGAGAAAGTAGATCTCTATGGTTCAAGAGGCGATGAGCAATCTAGTAAACGAGACTCTCTCAGAGAAGAAACACTATCTTAAAGTAGAGTGTAAGATTACGATAAAAGCCTTGGTACAATATATGGTATATGAACAGTGAGTGACTCCAGTTGTTTACCACGGAAATGTAGAAAGACTCTATAAACAGTACCGAGACGGAAAAAGGGGGGCACTAGAAAATATAAAGAAAGTCATATATCAACCAGGACGTCTAGAAGAAGTGTGATGATTACGAGATCCACGACAAAATGAATGGTCAAGACCGAAACCCGATGGATAGATCTTTATCGCACGATGATGAAGTCAAGTTCGCAAATGGGGGAAGGCTGTCTGCAGAATAGGATTTTGAGACTGTACTTGAGATTATCCTTGAGCAGATTGAGGAGAGGCACGCTTTGGGAGACGTGGGTGGAGTTAGAGATTTTTGAAACATCGGGTTTTGGTAAGTACTAATATAACTTTCACTCACTGGTGAATTTTGGCGATTTTATGAATGTGTGCAGGCAGTCCATGTTGAATTGAGGTTTCCCGTATACTTTTAACATGCATATTTAGGTCGTTTATGTTACATTCGCCAAGGGTCTTTGGTTACTTGTCACTTCTGAAAGCTTTGTATCATTTCTATTGTCAGAATTAAACTTTAAGAGACCTTGTAAATAGACTTCCAGGAGACCCTAAGAATAACATTGCATCATACACCGGTCCGCAATTCCATCCAGTCATTATAAAAACACTCTGCTCCAGCGATACCAAAAGAACAAGATTCCTC
Source organism: Myriosclerotinia duriaeana (assembly GCA_002162615.1). NCBI lineage: Eukaryota > Fungi > Ascomycota > Leotiomycetes > Helotiales > Sclerotiniaceae > Myriosclerotinia > Myriosclerotinia duriaeana. Next base: position 3,310,571 of record NGKI01000001.1, read on the forward strand.
TCGCACTACCAAGCCATTATATATCCTCTATCATAACCCCCAAGAATTTTCCAAAGCTACCAACCTCATGATGCAATTGTGCATTCGTCCTAAACCCGGATTTCCTTCACCCCCTTGTACCCGAATGATGACAAGTAACTCTGTGGCCATATACCCACGGAAGTTAAACTTAGCTTTGCAAGCCTTAAGTTCAGATAGCGAGTGTTGCTCCCACAATTAAGATTGGAGATTCAGCTGCATGACTTGAAGACATTTAATATCGCTCAAACTCCGAAAAAGCATGTTCTCCTTGCATCTCATTTCTATCCCCCCAGCGGGCGGAAGCCATTTTCCCTCACCATCTTATGTAACTGACTTCTTTTAGCATCACCATCATACTTTCTTGGCAAGAAAGAGGGATTATCGTTGTGCTTAATTATATAGTAGGTTACCAGGTACTATTTCCGGTAGATGTTGAAGCAACTAAGGGCATCGAACTATCGACTGTTCGAATAATTAGGTAGAGTGTTCGGCTAATAATGGAATAGATGACAAGAAGATGATATTGAAGCAAAAGACATTAATATGGTGTTTATTCGAACGACGGTACTTGCAGGAGACAAGTTCTGCACTAAATTTTGGGAAATAATTCCTCATGCATGAATCCCAGTAAACATCTTGAGTAAGGACTAGCTCATTCATTTTAAGATTAGGAATCAAGTATCATCTCAAGGGTAGTCTCTAAGGTTTTGCTGGAAGATTTATCATATTATGTGATTGATTTTGATGTCTAGAGAAGTTTGAAGGTGTAGATATTGCACAAATACCTCCCTCTCCTAGGTCGCAGGATAGGAAGGAAGAATTTTCGACCAGTCAATGAGAAGAAGGAAGGTATAAACACCCCAGGTTTTAAAAGATTAAGAATCAAACCAATGTGTTCATTGCTCAATAGTCCGGATTGCAGTCCAACAATAAGATACTTCAGAATATCGACATCATTGAGTCTATCTGGACCGATAGACTCGTTGAATTGACTTAATTACTGTCCAATATTCAAAGATCAAGAAATCCTAAATCGGGCTGAATTGCTGACTCTTGGATGCCCCGACTTCCTGGTTGATTTAGAAAAGAAGTCGTTATCCACCTTGAGTTCAGAAAGATCATGACATCATTATACCCTCTGTACCAAACTTTCTGAATCGATTATTCATATACAACCTATAAGATTACGAAGGAGAACCAGTGTTTGATTGTTATTAGTAAACAAGGCTTGAGAAGGAAGGAAGAGATGAGAGTGAGTATAACCGGGAAGTTGGGAATATGGAGTTCATCAAAACCCTCGATGAGTTACAGCAATAAAACATAGCACAAAAGCAAACTCAACTATGGCTTATCAGATATCCCACTGCAAACATCATCGATTGCTACATACTCCTCTATCAAACCCCTCACTACCCACTACGAGATCCCATCAAAACCATCGGCAGCGTCCTTGTCAGTAATGCTCCATTATAACTTTATCAGCATGCCAGAGCCGGAAGCTGTGAATACATTGCCATATCAAAAACCGGAATCTCTTTATCACCACCATTCTCCTCCACGACCTTCCCCAGAACGATTGTAGAATATGTAAAATCCTCCGCCGCATTCTCAACGTCGTGAATATGATATTCCCAATTGAACTCTAATATTCTTCCCGTTCTATTTTGCCAGACGAGGGTATTCATAGCCCAGCACCACCAGCTGAGGGAACTACCATGCTCCTCGGGATCAAATCTGTAAAGAACCTCTCTCAAAAGATCTTCATTCTTGACCTTGGCGAGTTGGATAAGAGTGAGGACTCTTTGGCTTGAGTCGACGAGATGATTGGAATGATAACCTAGGCCTACTTGGCCGCATTCTTCGGTTGCAACGCAGGGGCATATATCCACTATCTTATGTTGGACAAGAGCGTCTTTATTGGAAGAGTTGCCAGTGACTAGACTGTAGTCGAATTGGAAGGGATAGCTATCTTCGGATTCTAAGACGCAGAGATAGAGGTAAGTTGGGATCTCTTGATTAGGTACATCTGTATCCTCGGTTCGAGGCGTTGATGTAGAGCAGGAAGGCATCTTGCTTTTTGTATAAATTTGGATTTGTATATAAAGTTGGTGTAGGGTTGATGCTGTCGAGTTGTAGTTCTATTATAGAGAAGTGACGAAATATTTGATGTTTTATGAGGGCGAAAGAGTTGCTCTGGAACACAAGGAGGTCTTTATAAAGAAAACGGAAGACTATCCGATTGATTCAGAGTACAAATTCTCCCAGAATACAGCATCGTGATTCAAATTTGGAGAAAAGATACAGTGGCTACTCAAAGCCGTATCGAGGATATTCAGGGTAGATAATATACGCTGAGATATTCACATGATCACATTAGGACTGGCAAGATATTATTCAGAGAGAAACCGAATTTCATTAATTCAATTTTCCCCTGGATACACATGATATCAGCAATATCAAGTTTCATCATTCATTATTAGCTCAAAACCTTCAAGCCATGTCACTATCTTTATCTATATAGCTCTCATGACGGTCTACAAGTGAAGAGGAACTTTCCAAACAATAGAATTCTGCATTATTCTACTAGAGTATATCCGAACAGTTCACTGCAATACAATTCTTCCATTTGCAAACTTCCAGAGAGCTTTTACATCACGAGATGATTGCCAAGTGCTAGCAAGAATAAGGTCCAAAGGTATTGTAAAGTATCATCGGTATCTATGAGATTTGAATAGTCACCAATGAATACCATTTATACAGAGTACGCACTGCCAAATATCGACAATCCTTAGCTCCCTATAGATCCACGATCTCCGAAGCCCAATCCCCATCACAATCTGTGAATGGTTGGTAAGGGAAGTTCGGAAAATCAGCCATATCATAAACAGGAATCTTGTACCCCACTACCCCATCACCAATCGTTCCATTCTCAATCACCGTATCCGTAAACCTAGTCCCCGAATATACAACCTCATCGACGCCCCAACCGCCCCCTTTCCCGAACTTTAGCAGCTCTCCACCACTATTCATCCACACAAGATTTTGGAAAGCCCACTTCAAAAAGAACAACTTCCCATCAAAACCCCCTTCGTAATATTCTTCGCCATAATAGTCGTCATCATCCACAAGCTCATAACTTCCATCTTCATCCTCCTCACATTGCTCTACTATAGTAGATACCTCCAAGCTAAACCGGTTGATTGTTTTTTCGAACAGAAGTTTATCTTTGATCTCGGCGATGAGGATCAGTGTTAGGATATTTTGTGGTGGAGGCCGGGAGATAGTATTGTAGAAATTCAAAGGGAGCTCTCCGGACTTTGTTGGTGGTCCTTCGACTGGAAAAGAGTGCATGTCGTACTGAATCAGGGAGTTATAAGTGTCGGCATTGCCAGTAATGAGGGCAAATTCATAGCTGTAAGTATAGCTTCTTTGAGATTCGTATACACAGACGTAGAGATTTGTCGCATGGCAGTTGGATGCGGATGACATAGTAGAAGCGAGTATATAATGTATCTATCGAATGTTTTCTTAGTTGTAACGTGGTAGATGGCAAATGAAGATATATTGGTTTAATTTGGGATTTGAGGGGCTTATGTGTTGAATACAGAACTTAGAAAACCTGTCGAATTTGTGAATGAAACGGCGATACTTCTCCATTCGCCAATACTTGTTGTTCACGAGCTAGATTTTCCAAAATTCATTGGCCCCGTGAATATCATACACGAGGAAATGTTTGGAACTGGCTAGATTAATCGGACACACACATTAATTTTTCATGTCTTATTCACAGTCCACGCCACATGCAATCCGAACTCTGTTCAGATATGATATCAAGAGTTTTCCTGTGGAATTAAATCGAATTTTTCGATTCGTCTATATACAAACGACTGCTTCGCCCAATAGCTCTTGCACTTGGTGAAGACATTTGACTCTGCCCTGGCTTCAAAACTAAGCCATATATGGAGCGGAAAAGAAAACCCGACAGCGGTGTGGTGACTTACTTGATCCATAATCAGCTATTTACACGATGGATCTGAAGTTTTCGGGTTTGCCATCATCAAAACCGTTCATTATAACATTCCCCGTTTTCGTATCTAATAGTAGTTCTTAGTCAACAAGTCATGTAATTGCGGGGAGGATATTTGTACCAGGGTAAACCAGTCCATTGATATCGACGACCATAGTACAAAGAAGTACACCTTGCATGTTATTCACGAGTGTCGTTGATATAATTAGCATCCCATGCGGTTCTCTGTAGCTTCCCTATCTAGAAAGGAGTTGTCAGTGATGTCAGAGTGCTCTATTGAGAGGTTTCAAGTAAACTGGCTGCATAGAGTTTGCTTTTCTGGTAATTGGGTTAGAATATCGGCAGGGTGTTAGTTTGAGAAGCAATAATGATATTCATCGAATTGGGATGGGAATGGGAAGGTATCCTGGACCGAAGAATGAATGTGGCACCGTGGCAAAAGGAAATGGAGAGCTGGTATTCGAAATGATTTGAATATACATTTCTGTTACCCAAGTGGGATTTGGTAAATAAACATAAATTTCTTCATCCGACATACATCGAATGATATATACAGCAAGCAGCTTCAATCAGGCAAACGTCAGTGAGGTTTCTATCCCAGCGAGGAAGTTACATCATAGTTCTTAGGCTACCTACCCTGTTTGTATCTGGTATCTGAATTTTTCAATCGTCAATGTCAGAGCTGTTATATCCATCACTTCAAGAGTTAAATACTTCCGAGACCCTCAGGTCTCGCCAATAGTATTCTCCTCGGTCCTGGTTTGACCCAGTCGTATCGCTGAGGCTATCTGTAATACACCAGGGCCTTATTCCAACCTTGACCTCAATGATGAACGTATTCCAGAAAACTTGAAACTTGCGCGATAGTGAATGTAATATCAAGTGTTATAGCCATAGGCCTCACCATATTCCGACCCGATTGAGGCACAGGATTGTAATATGTACGGAATATCTTGAATATCTTGTCCTCTCGTGGACTTGAAAGTTCGATGTTCAGTGTGGCTTACCGACTCGGATTGAGGCATTTTTCCTTTCGAGGTCATGTTGAGAACCGTGATTGCGGCCGGCCTTGTTGGTTCTTTATGAATAGATATGAACTTCATGAGGTGAATGAGGGAGGGTATAAGATACGGGGACGGATGCTTGTAATGTTATTCATTCAACCTCATATCCGCAACCTCAGTGATTCTGATTTTCCTGTGATTCCAATCCGGTATATCTTACAGATCACTCGCTCACACACAATTTATCTCACCCACTTCCCTACTCCCTCAACTATTTCAACAGTCTACAACAATGACAAAAACTCTAAAACCAGAGAATCTAGAACAAAAAAACATTTCTGCCTCAAAAATGGCAATACCGGCCGCCAGAGATGCAGTAAAAGATTTAGCAAGAGACACAAGTAGACAGCTTCCAAAGAAAAGTTAGCAGAGGCGCGAAAAGAGTCAGTAATGCAATCGGCAACAAGGATGATAAGGTGCACCCAATCACTAAGGAAATCAATCAGAGGAAGAAGTAGGAGAAGCCTTAAAAGAAGCAATGAAAGGATTGTTTGTCTTTCATAATGAGATTCAAAGTCCTGGAAAGGAAAAGGGCGGCATACTCGGACTCATGGATGGAGTGATATATGGGGAGGGAGGAAAATGAGATACGATATACATCGAGAGGTTATACATGAAAGTCCTTTTTTTGAATCAGAGTTATTTGTATAGACTATTTCACACACATGTAAATGTTGTTAATATAGTAACAATTCTCCCCCTTCACATACCTTTATATGACGAATCCCACTCTTAATTACCCAATTCGAAAGCTACTTTCTATCAAATTATCTTAATCATAGAATACAGATCTTTTTTGAATGCAAAGAAATATTGTTAGCTATGTTGGTTCTTGTACTTCTTTTGTCGTTCATTTTGGCCATAGGCCAGACCATGTGAGACCAGCGCGTATCGCCGGGCCACTCATCCCCGCAGAAAGCACGCGAAATTGAACTGAAATGTAACGATATTTGAAGCTTATGACTCTCGGGCTGTTTGTCAAATGTAGGCGTGGAAAATTCGGTCGGTGGTTCCATCGATTCTAAATATCGAAGTATGATTGAACATTTGGCAACGAAAGTTGATGTAATCTTAGAAATACAAACATTTATGACTAGCGACACCGTGATATCGAATGTAGATTTTGAAATAAGAACTTCAACTATGTACAACCAATGCAAACCTCTTAATAAAAACTTCAAATATGTACAGCTAGAAGTTCTAATGATGGTATGTAAAAGTCATCAGCTCAAGACGAAGCCCACTCCCAACAAAGGAATAAGCGAGCAACATCCACCCTACGAACCAATTTACCAACTATTCTTCCCTTAAAGCTTTCCAATTCCAGCCTTGGCCACCACAGAAGAAGGCACCGAGGAAGCGGCAATGGCAGCAGGCACATGGCCACTTTCCTTTGACTGAATTGTAGAAAGAAATCCGGTGGTAGCATAACCGCTAAATGTTCCCGATCCTGAGAGTGCATTACTTACACAAGCACGACCAAGGTATGAGGTACAAGATGATTCGGTTCCAGAAACTGTATTGAAGATAGATCCTCCGGCTGAGCTAGAAGCAGCTGTAATAGGTGTTGTGACGCTTTGGAAGTAATTACCCTCGATCAAGACGGCAGCGCCTGCGCCAATATCAAAATCATGACCTGCGACGTTGTAAAAGTAGTTGTTTACGGCGTGCATGTAAATAGTACCAGAACCTCCAACTTTTGGTGCACGACCGGATACATGGTGAATGTAGTTGTTTGAGAGAGTAACATAGTCCGCGGAGCCGTAGAAGAGCATCGTCCAATAGTGTTGGCCGTTGCAAGTTGCGGACCATGAAGTTTGACCATCAAATTCATTGTTGGAAATTGTAAGTCTTCCGGCAGCATCGTAACCAGTGACAAGCATTTGTCGGCCGATGAGTGAGAATTTACAATGATCAATCCAGATCAAGTCTGTACCAACCTATAATGATCTTTAGCTTCAATTTTAACTTGTAAGATGCAAAGCTTACCAATTGAATAGCATCACCACCCCAAATCAGTGAAGGGTTAAGGTTGGTAATATGGACGTTTTGGATAATGATGTTGGAAACACCACTTAGATAGAATCCTCGACCAATGATAACACCCGCGCTGCCTACACCAACAATACTTTTGTTGCTCTTGACATAAATTGGTGTGGTACCAGCATTGTCGTACGTGACCTTAGTTGAGGGAGCAGATCCGCACCATCCATTTGCATTGATGGCATTTTGTCCACTAGATCCGCATGTATTGCTAGTGGGTACACATCCAGTTGCCGTTGTAGTTCCCAAAGTACCACGAAAATCGAATGTTTTGGTAATAAGAATAACGCGTGCTGATGAATCTGTAAGGTACGAGATCAACCTATAAAGGTAGATTAGTTGAATGCTCCTAGGTAGTGCATATATTAACCCACTCAGCAGTTGTTGTAGGTGTAACGGGGCTAGCATTTCCACCGCCAGTTACCTGACAATCAAGTTTTAGTACCCAAGAAACAAAGCAGCAGTGAATCTTAGACCTACACCATGAGCAGCACCTGAAGCGGATCCGGTGACGCCTGCCCCATGAGCCAAGGGCAAAAGTGCGGCGGTGATCCAAAATAAAAGCCAATGCATGGTTGTAATGAAAAAGATGATATAGAAACTTATCTACAACTTAGGGATTGTAGTTTCTTTATTTTTCGGAGGGTATGCTTATATACACTGTTATATCTTTCGCAGCCCTGCACTGAGAATGAGGAGGAAAAGCAATTTTATGGATCAGTTTGTACTACCCAAGAACCTCTCGATGCCTGGTGGATAATCTTTATTGCTGACCTTCCATTTTTGGGAGTCAGATCCAGGTGTATGCGGGTGCTTCAATAACGCTTGACATCCCGGTCATGCTAGTACGATTGGAATTTGAATTCTCATTGACTCTTCCTGGAGCAAAATCATCAAGACTCTATCACCGGCGTCTTAAATCTGCATGTCACGAGAGCGCTAACCATACCGGATTGACTGCTAAACTGAATGCCAATTTTGTGCCAAGATATGGACTCGGCATTATGTGACAGCGGGAAAATCTTCTGTATCATGGAAAAATCCAAATGCCCGCCAAGACATTGACAGGACTAATACATGGACTGGATAAAGGGAGGATTGTGCACCAATGATATGGGTATTGGATTTAGAAGTAGGGGACCCTGAGTACATATCGTATGATAGACAAATTGCCTAAATCGAACTTCAACAAGCTGGTGTATATTGGTGAGAGTCACTTGACCCTTTGTGAAGAAAATACATATGTGATTGGTGTCATCGTCGCCCCCAGAACACTATTAATACAGAACTCAGAAGGTTGGGAAGACCCACATTGACGGGCAAGAGAACTAAAATAGAAGCTGCAAGCAGTATAGAAAGATTCAAATGCGCCTTCCAATATAGGAATCATAATGAACCATAGTAAACCTCAATGAAATTTGCTGATAGTCAATTGTTTCCACGTGTGTACCTAGGTAGGTATCTTAAGTAGAAATTATCCGATCGGTACCGACGCTGGTAGAGGTAGCACAGCATATATTGGTACTGACACCGTGGGAATGGAATTTGAGTGGGGGAAAGATGACAACCTTAGTTGCCAAGATCGAATAGTTTCCATTTGTGTAAGATATGTATACCTACTCATCGTGACCTATGACAGCACAATTAACCTTATGCATGCATATAAACCAATGAATGTTCATAATGGAGTTTCATCGCTATGCATTGCTTTGAGTGCAGTATCTCCACACGTAGTTCAATGCGAGAGAAGTATTGAATACTAAGGGTTTGTTTTTCAAATGCGACATTTGGAAATTTATACCTGATAAACAGAGGGGGAGTATTGTCAGTATTCTTGTCGCGAAGCCCAATCCTGAGTTGTTCAAGTTATAAGGCTAAGTCTTCCTCATTAACCCCGTTCCCACGCCCTTTCCCCTAGACTCCGGATCCACCATGAAATGCTCCACAAAGGGTTATAGATATACCCGCTACCCTAGCTTTGTCTTCCTCCTTGGGGATGATCATCACAGAAACAATATGCGTCGTCGCAGCCTTGACTTCAACAAAGCGATCGCTCCACCACGGTTCCACGTCCAAGATCTTTGAAGGCGGGGATGGAGGGAGGAAGGTTAGGATTGGGTGGGGAGGAGATTCGACGCAGGCTATGTGGAGGTGGGGGAAGGCGGGGAGGAAGAGGTGGAGTTGGAGTTGGGGTTTGAGGTGGGCATTTTTGGACCTTCGGCTGGGGAAAGAGATTGAGGGATGGGATTGGATTGCTGTCATTGGATCCGTTTGATGAGGATGTCATTTTAATTTTTTTAGTTTATATCACGAATTGGATATCCCTCGTACTTCTCGTCGTAAGAGTCACCCGGCAACGGTTGAAGTACGGAGGTACAGAATTGTGACGGCGTTGCTTAACAATTGGTTCTGTGATAGGGTGCTACCTGCCCGTGCGGGGTAAATAGCATCATATTCATGTTTGGAAAACGATGTAAGTGAATGGTTATTGATAAAATGTCTTTCTCTATCAATTCGTATCAAATATACATCTTCCAAGGTTCCAAGGTACCATATAAATATGTAGATGGAAAAGGCGGTGCCGGGCTTTTTCGATAGCTCCGAGCACGAATATTCGCCAGCTTTTCTTGAGTTTGTGCTTAGCACCGGCTGTGGTAAGCTTGCTCTGCTGGGAAAGCTACTCGTGCTGTGCAATCCAAAATCGACCTGTCAAAACCTCCAAGGCACAAATCTTCGTTTGTCATCTGCAGTGTAACTGTCCCATCTTGGGCTAAGGTTGTACATTACCTGCTTTCGGTAACGCCGATGTCCGCAAGCTCCCCAACCGGAATACGATATTCAAAGTTGATAGCTAAGGGTTAGCATGATATGTAGTAAGGCTTAGTCAAGTGTAAACTATCTAAATAAAATCTTGTACCCGCAGCTCTCGTGGTACTCCAACCTCGTTTTTCAATAATTTGCATGCTGGTACCGCGATGCAGGAATCTAAGGAGCCACAAACATGCCTGCCGTATTAAATTTTTTTACGAGAAAACATTGTTAGTAAAGAGGGTACCTAATCAGGGTCTTTGAAAGGGTTCGTGCTAGACTGCTAGTACCTCGTAGCGTTGCATTGCTTGCGCTATAAAAAAAATTAAGCTTGAGGTTTACACTTGATATGTGATACCAAACCTCATACCTACAAGTAACATACAGAAGATATCGTCATCGCCGAAGGAAAAGGACGGCTCTCGGACTTCGTTCTAATGCATCCATACCTGCTGATGGTGATGTGCATAACATTTATCGGGTTCTTCCTTCTTGTGTTCATCCAATCCATTCTCCTCATTCAAATACAGAAAAGATCCTTCTTCATGATGATCCACCAATCGTATCCAAGAAAATATGCAAATAAAACTTTTGTAGCACTGCAATCCGCGGTGTGGTGGCTGAAAATGGCTGAGGATCTTCCGATGAAGGGGTTCCACAAATGTCTAAGCGAACTTGGCTAACATCATTTGTTTCCGTTGCTCTTACCCCATCTCATCCAATCTCATGCAGACTTTTCCAGTTTGTGGGTTGATGGTCTGATTTACAGCCTCGTCAAGGTTCTTTCCCGTACCTTAAACTAATGTATTTCAAAAGTTCAAAGTTATGCCAGGGATGATTTTAAGTGGATGACGATGGTGATCGTCGAAAACTAAGAAAGAACAATGGGGCAATGTGGTGCGATGACCAGCCACCACCATGAGCGGCACTGCGGCAGTGAGTCGCCATTTCCAAGATATTCACTTGATGATGTACGAGATCGGGTTGGGGCAATGAGATCTCATTGACATAAGTATTGAGAGGTTTCTCTTTTTTGAAAGTATTATACAAATCACTATCAACTTCTTATCCATTGAGTATCCAGGCAGTATTTTACATCAAAGCATCGTTCGTCTTCTCGAAGAAACCAGAATAAGTCGTACGATATCGACCAAATACATTAGGTTCTACGATACCTTTTATCACAAATTCATCTCTACCACACACACATTCACACATTAATACATCAAAATGTTATTCTCAACCACAAATGTTCTGAGCACTCTCGCTCTGCTTACCTCCTTCACATCCGCCGCTCCCACTATCAAACGACAAACCCACACCTATCCACCTCACACTACATCCAAAAACTTCAAACTCGTCGCCAACGTTACCTCGGGTAATCTAGCCATCAACAACTTCGTTCTTGAATCCTATCACACAGGCGCCGGAAGAGCATATGCTGTTCTCGCCGAAAACACCACCGAAGCCAAGCCCCGTATCTTTTACGTCAATGGCACAGCAACCGATGTCCGCTTTGGTAACTCTTCTACCATCTCCGACTCGGGTAGCGGAAACTTTAGTTTCCCCGAAGCTGTCGTAATTACACCCTCCGACCCCGCTACATCATCTTCCAACCGTTCGGTCGTAGAAATCAATGCTGGGGCTGGTCAACCATATGTTGGACTCACTACATTCCCCGACCCAATCATACAATTCCACGGTTATCAAGGCGAGACTTTCTATGGTTGCAACACTACTCTTCCATACGGACCTGCAATTCAACTTTTCTACAGAGGATATAATCAGAAGACACCTGCTGAATGCTCGGATGTTGCTTTGTTGCCTCAGTGCAGCGAGGCAAGCGGAGCTGTGGATAAATTTGCTGCAACCGTTAGCTGTTATGAGGATGTGGCTGGTATCGACTGGAGTGTTTACAGTGCATGAGGACTTGTCGTCAATGACAAACAGAAATTGGGTTACATTATGAATTATGAGCGGCATGGTTATGAGCATTGAAACGGCGTCAGGGAAATTGGGCATTGGGAATTATGATACCATACCATGATCGGGTACAAACGATGAATAGAATGAATAATGACGAAAAGTCTTAATAATGAATGAAAAGAAAACATACCCTTCTACAAGCTTCTGCAACCTGCTTTGAATCAATCATGTCTACATCAACTATGAGCATTTTGAGATTCTCTACCTCATCTATAAGCGCTTTGAGATTCTTCTTCATTTAAACCATCAAATATGTATTGACATCCTGCATGAAAACTTCCAAATGATAATCACTATTCTCAAAAACCTATGAAGTTGCATTCTTGCTACCAAAAATAGTTCTGACTTAGGTAGAGAAGCTAAACCGAATATGTCTAACTAATTTTTGCTTAGTCATGTCAAGTCATAACCTCACGATCGACTTCACTACTCTCTTCCTTCCTCCACCACCCTCGCCCTCTTCCTTTCTCCAAACATAACATCAATTCTGCCCACTGTACTTCTCTCCGTTCCATTTTAAAGCTCGAAGGTAGCAATTGTCGAGTTAAAAGAGAAGAGAAAGTGATAGGTACATACCATACCGGTCGATCCAGTCTAGGGGTAAGGTGTGCTCTAGATGCCGTTTGTACCAATGAAGAGAGATCTGATTACTTGCATTAGCATCATGGCATACTCGACAAAAAGTACTAGGTAATATCCTATCGTCACGCGCGTGGTATGAATGCATATGGGAATAGCTTCAAGATCAACAATAAGATTAAGAACTATGCTAAGAAAGAAAAAGAAAAGATCTTCCTAAAGAGATCAGTAACTTCTGTAAGAATTGATGGCGTGACTAGCTGAATGGTAATTACTAGGAAAGTATCGCACCTGTGTAATTTCCTAGTCGTTGCTGATTTCATTAGGTCGAGGCCCTCACCACCAGTGTCTTCGAAGATTTATTTCGTCCCAGGAACGAATGAGGCTGCGATGCTGATTTCTTTGCTTCCCAACGATGTTCCCGCAACAATTCCTTCAACCTCCAGATTCCGCCCTCTAACTTTCATGATAAGCTCAAATTCAACATGATAATGTCTCTTCCCCTTGACATTATGATCCTTCTCTAAGAGTGGGATATTGCCAGATCTGATTAATTCGCCCATATCTATTTGAATCATGCCTGCAATTTCAGCTCCTGTGGGCTACGTCAGCCAAGCCGGATACATTATTTTGAAGCAAAAGTACAAACCTTCGTTCTTCGGATGTTCGAGCGTATAATGGGACTCGGTACTAGTGTCTGAGATGTATAGCTCTTGCTGGTAGATGTATCTCTTTCTTGTTTCAGCGAATAAGCAATGGGCTTGGATACGGTACTCTTTCGCTGCGGGGATAATTTCTCCCTTGGTAGATTTTAGTAATCCCAACTTCCAAGCAGGGTACCCAACTCACCTTTTTGACTATCCAATCTAACACCTCCACAAATTTTACGCCATTGATGCTATCGACTCTTGGTTCGGCAAGATCATGTTCCGGAAATTCTTCGGGATTGTATTCCTCCTGCAACCACAATCCGTAGCTACACAAACTTCTTCTCTCGAGCTCGTCGTTCTCTTTATCGAATACTCGTAATATTGCGCCGCTAGCCATGGCAGCTTCTCTGTTACGAACTCGTCAGCTCAATCAAACATCTTGCTTAGAGCGCTTACAGTAAATTTGGATTTGCTAAGGTCACAAGCTCTATGGGAAACCTCTCATTTTTATTCAGAGTCCTCAACCGCCTTTCCAATGTTTTTCTTAGTGAAGGGTTGTTGGAAAATCCCCCAATTAGTATTATCTTCTGGGAGTGCCAATAGATGTTAGCTCTGGATAAATCGCCGTGCATAGTCAATTACCTTGACTACCAATTTAGCCTCCCGTGACAGCCTGACTTGGTCGCTCATCAATTCTATATTGCCTCGAAGACATCTCTCAAACATTTCCCAAAAATCATTCCTAAATTCTGTTATTTTTGAAACCATCAAAAGGCGTATATTCATCTACCTATGTATGATGACACGATTCGTTCCAAACCCCTTCTTGGGATTCTCGCGAATGCCATCGATATGGAGCTGTAAGGATGCCATCTGCTTATTTGTTACATCCATGGTTCTCTTGAGTTTGTTTTCGAATAACATCGTTTGTTGATCAACAATTCCTTCGATGGTTCTTCCGTTGGTTTCTATATCAGATTTCTCACTCTCTAAACGTCCAAAGAGATATTTTCGAAACTCCTCATTTAGATAGCTAGAGCCATAAAGCCCGCCTATACAATGTAAGCAGATGAAGTATCTGGGGGGATGCCGTCATACCTCTTGCTGCTACCTCTTCTCTCTTCAATTTGAGAGGGTACGCGTTGCCGACCGTGTATGTGGTTGCATCAACCGTGCCTCCACCAGCATCCAAAATGATGAACGTCTCATCTGGCTAAACCCAATTAGTTATATGATCATATCGTGGGGACTCTCTCTTTCTCACATTTAGATTGCCAGAAGTTGCCAGTACATAAGCCGCCGCGGCTTCAGGTTCGGACACAAGGAAAAGGTTTTTAACGGTTCCAAAATCAGACCGCTGAATAGCGACTTCCATTGCGCTTTGCATTTTTCGACATGCGCTTGCTGACCATATCACAGGGACGCATAGCACATGCTCCACAATAGTGGTATCTTTGAGTCTTCGAATTCCTTTCAGATATTGCTTCGCATGTAGAAAAAGCTGCTCCAGGTATTGCGCAATGACATCCTCGTCGGATTTGATGCACTTTCTAGCCTTTAACTTCTTCAGAATAGGGTACAAATCCTTGCGGACCTTGGTAGTTTCTTCACTTGTGTCTAGCATCAACTTTGACCGCTCGATGCAGTTGTACTGACTCTTATCAAGATCTGGTTCACTCAATTTGTCTTGGACTTCATATCCCCAATACATCATCTTTGGGGTTGTTTTGCATGAATCGATACCCAGAGGATCGCTATAGGAATCTTCCGAATCATCGTCACTGTCAAAGAGCTTCAGGACAGGTTCATTGGCGTTCCGAAGGCTCTCTTTTGCTAGTTCCTCCAGCTTGACCTTGTTAGGGTACCAACTTTCAGTTGGCACATCCGATCGAGGATAATGTTGTAATGTCATTGGATCAGCGGGGTATCCTTTAACTGCTTGTATATCACCTCTGCTGATCGCAAAAGCTACACAAGAAAATGTCGTTCCGAAGTCGGTTCCAACGGTCAAACGGTCAGGTTCCTCCTCAGTTTGATTATCGACTTCCATTGACATATCACTGTCTGTTTCAGTCATATTGTTCTTCGCCGCGGTGAAAGTTGGTTCACGCGATTCTTCCTCTCGACCATTAGGAGCTGTCGCCTCTGTTCCACGTTTTGAGAACATTTCTGCAGTACTTCACTATTGAATTGGCTTTGAATAATTTGGTAGAGTAAGAGAGGGATAGAAGGGAGGTAGAGCTCACAAGTAGGGAATACACTCGAAGGATGATTCTTCGCACCTCTCGTACCTCAATCAACGAACCAAACCGGTCAGCGATTGCTAAGTTCTTCAGTGAAGAAATACTCAGACTAAGCAAGCCGTCGAAAAGTAAGTATGTCTGTCTGTTGGCATCACTTCGATAGTGATAAGATTCTGGTATTTTGGAATGTATAATTCATCTGCAATATATCCTGAAATATATTTATGGATGGTTGATTGAAGTTATTCTGGGTTGACGCGCGACGAAGTATAGTAGCCCGAGAAGCTAGCGCATGATCACGTGTCACTATTCACTTCGGTTGTTGTTGTTTGGATTGGTGCAAGCGGCATTCGATGGTGCACGTATCCATAACAACCTGGAAAATTACAAACTACAACAACGATCACTGATAATCAAAATACTACTCAATCTATCTTCAGATCAATAAATTTGAAAACTTCGGTCTATACCTCGAATCGAGATGGCTAAGAGAAATCCTCCAGCAAAATGGTTAGATCCTGCTGTTATTCATTTACTCTCTTGGCTTCATATCACACTTCAGCATCAAAATATCGACTTCAAAAAGACTATTGTGGGTCACCTTAAACAGAAGTGCGGAATTGATTATACGTTTACTCAGATCGATCGAAAGTTGAGAGGCTTGTGGGAGAAGTTTGGCAGCAAGGGTGGTAAACCGTCCAGAACCGTACTGGAAAAGGGTCATTCCTGCTTGGTTGGCCTTCGCGATGGATTGAGGAGCCAGATTGAGCTTGCTTGTAACGATTTGGAGGCTGAACTTTTTCCAAGCCGACCGCCACCAAGTAAGCCTACTGGTAGTAGTTCGAAGTCGAAATCATCCCAGCGCGGTGATATTCAAGCCAGTAATCAACAGCAAGCACCTACCGAAAAACCAGCACCAACCCAAAAGCCAAGTAACACCCAAAAACCAGCACTTCCACAAAAGCCAGCACTTGCACAAAAGCCAGCACTTCCACAAAAGCCAGCACTTGCACAAAAGCCAGCACTTGCACAAAAGCCAGCACTTGCACAAAAACCAGCACTTGCACAAAAACCACAGAGCAAGAATGACACTCTCAATAATAGTCTTCCGAGCACTCCTATCAATCCCAAGAAAAGAAATCTTAGGATCACCACAGGGGCGTCTCAATCTGCCAACAAGAAAAGGAGACTCAATGTACGTTTAATTTGCTGGGTTTAAGATCTGCTATCCATTCGAGTATAGACTGACATTGAAAAAACAGCCCGAATTGAGTCCTACCTCTTCACCTGATCCCCTTTCATCTTTTTCATATGCTGCTACAATCGAAGATAGTCAGGATGAAAATGAACAAATCGCCAGTCAGAATAGCCAAAATGGTACCAGAAGTCTCTTGCCAGTTCGCGGAGAACGGCGTAGTAGCAGAAGATTGGTTCACACCGTTGAAAAAGATACGATTCAAGAAAAATCGCGATGCATCTGCGGCAACACCGATGGAACAATAAACTGGGTTCAATGCAACAAATGTGGTGTGTGGCAGCACTGCGTTTGTGTTGGAGTGGACCCAACAAAAGCAGAAACAATGGATTACCTATGCGAAGAATGCAGCCCTGAGGCCCATCATAAGAAGCATAAGGAAACACAACCATCAACGAGAAGCAGAGATATGTACACTCAGGCCGATGGAGTACAAACCAATGATGATATTATCAGCCTATTGAAGGAGGAAATCTCACGTGTACGAGAGAAACTAGAAGACCAAACTATCGAATTACGAGAGTGTGAAGAAGAAAGAGATGAGACCGAATTAAGAGCTCGAATTCTCTTGTCAAATCAAATGCAAAGGGAGAAGTACTCCGTCAATGATCTAATGGAAAAAAAGGACAGAGAAATTCTGGGGTTGAGGGAAGATCTCCAGAGGTACAGGGCCTTATCACGATTTACGATTCTCGGCCCTATACCTGACCAAATCTTGCTTGAAAACATCGTCGAGAAAATTGATGATATACTTTTTAAAATTGGTCAATTCTCATGCAGGAACGATCCAGTGGATGTCCCTCCTCGGTTTGATTCTTACAGGACGCTCGAAAGGCTCATCCACGAATCTTTCGGTCAAGGCGGACCTTCTCCGCAAGTCATTGAGAACCTTGAGGCCACTCTCGCATCAATGAATACACTTGCGATTTTCAAGACTTTAACAACTTGCTTTGTAAGAATCCGGGTTTTTGAATCAGATTTTCCCATGATTACAGGATCTTCTTCAGAATATGGGGCCAAATTGCGAGAGGTACTCGAGTCCACAGGTGAGTGCAATGCCCCTCGCTCAATATTAAAGATGTGATGGTTAACATAATTTCAGGTGGATTTATCCAAGCGAGGAATCTAGATCTAGCCGCTCGACATGCAATGATCAAAAACAAAGAATTCGCATCAAAATTTATCGAACCCAAAGCTATGGATCTTACTATTGAATTCTCTAAAGTTATGGAGCCTTTGTTCTCTCAAAATTCCGGAGATGGCATTGCCATGGATTGGGATGGATTCTCAACCTGGAATGACAACAAGGAGATGTGGCAGGACCGAAAATTTCGACTCCTCGAACTTTTTCGATTGGCATTGCAAGCCAAGGCAGAATCCACCCTGAATCTCCAGGATTATGAGTTTGTGACCTTTCCACAAGGGGCTCCGTACGACCACCGCTTGATGACTGTTGAGACTCACACCGGTGGAATTGGCGACGAAAGAAATGATGGTTGCGTCGTCAAAGCTTGCATTCAGCCGGCAGTTTATGTATGGAATAGAGTGGAATTGGTAGATGGTGCTGGCACCTCTGGGTTGTCATCAACTTCAAATAACTTTTTGCAAAACTCGGGTAAACGAGGAAATGGCGGGTTATCTCTTAAAGCTCTTGTGAATATAAGGGAAGGAAATAGTGGCTCTTAGGATTCTCATCCATTGAACCATATCTACCTAGGTAGTTTAGGAGAAGTTATATGGCGATCAGCACTGCTAGTTTGAGTCATTATCATAGAAGGAACATCGTATGCAGCGAACAAAAAAGTGTAGTTATTTAAATAAAACAATCAACTTTACAACCCTCAGCAAGTTGCGGTGAACACATTGTGATAGTTGAATTGGACAATCTCGACATACCTCCTTGTAACCCTCTAAGGAAATATCCAGACCAGATCAAATACACTCTTACGTGCGTAACATGCATTTGCTTATCTTTAGATATGCCTTCCCAATGCATTACTGATGTCAAACAGAACATTTCACAACATTGAGACCCGCAAGATCTTACCTTCAACACCATAATTTAACGGTCCCAACTTCAAATCCATAACTACATATGTCCAAATTGGTACTGGACAATGAACACACAATAAATTAAAGTGCTCTATAAGTCACATCGATCTTGCAAAGAAGGTGATCAGTGATCATGGTCGATAACTGTGTGATCACTGATGAAGCCAATACCGACGAAGAAATCATGATTTCCTTAGGATACAGACAGGAATTTAAGAGTCAATTATTCATCTGGTCATCTTTCGGTGTTTTCTTTTCTTGTCTAGGTCTCTTGCCGTCAATTGTGTCAACTTTGGGCTATAATCTTGCTTATAGTGGCCCGGTTGGCTCAGTATGCGGAATGACTTGTCGCGGGAGTTTTGATACAGTTTGTAGCCCTGGCCATGGAGGAATTATGTTCAAGTATGCCGACGGCTGGAGGTCTTTATCGTTCTCCGGATGTCTTGGCACCAGAGGGTCATGGGCCTTTATGTTCTTGGGTAGGTCTTTGTCAATCTCTGGATGCTTGAACTCGACTTAACACTTCGATAGATAACTGGGCAGTCGAACTTTGCCGGTGAAGTAATAGCCCCTTGCGCTATCAACTATTCGCTCGCAGCTATGATCTTTACAGCGACTCAAATCGTTCATCCAGATTATGTGATTCAAACATACCACGTCTATAGTCTGCTCTTGACGTTGCTGTTCATACAAGGACTTCTGGCCATGAATTCTACCAAGTTTACTGGACAATTGAACGCTTATGGGAAATTTACAAATGTTGTTGTATTCTCAGACTTCATCGTTCAGCTCCCAACAGGATCAATCAATGGGCCGAAGACAAATCCAAATATTATGATATGGAGTTCAGAAGGTATTGCTAATGGAACGGAGTGGCCTACTGGGTTTGCATTTCTGATGGGGTTTTTGTCTGTTATTGTGAGTGATTAGTATAACTAGCTTGAATCAAACTCACAAAAAAATAGCAGACAATGGCTGGATATGATGGCATAATGATGAACCATTCAATATGAGTGAGGAGTGTTCAAATGCTAATATAGCTGGTCCGAGGGTAATAGTTATGACTGCTCAAATGGGATCGGAACCTAGGCCGCTTCTCAACACCCACCGGTCTTGTAGCCGTGACTTGGGTTTCCTTCATAGTCCCCATTCTCTGTTTCCCATCAATCACAGGTGCGGGTTTGAGTGATCCGAATATGAATTATACGTCTTTGATATATGGAGGCGCGATGAGTTTGGCAATGTGCTGGTATGCGATCAGTGCGAGGAAATGGTTTAGGGGGCCGAAGATTTATGTGGACCATTTGATTCGTGGAGATGGTGCGGGGGCTGGTGCAGGAGGTGGGATGGGTAGGGAAATGGATGGTGAGGTATCGGATGAAATGAGGGAGGGGAAAGAAAAGGGCGAGTGAGGTGACAATTTTGTGGGCTTTCGTCTCGATACTCATTCAAAAACGATTCCGACCGATAGCGAATTCAATCAACGTCGGGTTTGGCGGGAGTGGTGTGTAGGTATGGTGTGGCTACACGCATGATAAACGACTGCCTCTCCGCTTACCAAAATCAACGTAAACACTCAGAAAGTTTCATGTCGGTATTTACATGGTCCAATGCTTGAATCTGTCAAGATTTTCAAGAATTCATCACGTTCCTTCACCAGCTCAACCTGCAAGATTCACTGTATCTTGCTGTTGATCTTGAATACCATTTTTGTCGCTTATTTCTCAATCAACATATAATCATCTTTCATCAAGGGATTATCATCGCCAGTGGATTCTGCTTTCTCACTGTCATCACTTAACGACATTTCGCTGCTATGTATCCCTGATTTACTTTCCTGTGCACGATGGCAGAGGCAGGAACGTGCTTTAGGAAGTCCTAATTATAAATCACCACTGCACTGTAGGAGGTATCAGTCTTCATTCTTCTGGGGCCTAATTTGGGCGTTGGTTACCGCATCTTGGAATCTTCTACCTGTTGTACTCTTATTAATCCTTTACTTTTGGTCACGAGCTGGTGCTTGGAGTGAATTGCAAAGTGATGAGGTAGAGTGAGAAAGTGAATATTAGTTTTTGCTTCTGTGTGCAAGTACCCGGCTATAATTGTTGGTGTGGGGTTGAGTATATAAACACTTATCTACTTACATTGAACCACCATAACTTCAAAGAAGAACCCATTATGGACCGGCAAGAAAGCTCTACTCCTTTCGTCAACCCTCCGTTATGATATATACAATTTCAGGTTACATGTCGAGTATTTCTCCCTTCATATCTTTGAGGCCAAAGTTCGGGGGTTGTTGTCAGATATATTGTGCATATATCTTTGAGTGTTTCTTACTGTCATTGTCAATATCATATCGTCATTTCTAGATCAGCATATATTACTCTTACCCCCCTGGTCCTGGTCCTGGTCCTGGTCCCCCCTGGAGCCTAGCCCGGATTCTCATAGCATCTTATTGATCTGCAACAGTGACCCGGTCAGAGTCTACCAGATTCACCACCAGACGGTCCAGTCACTTCGAGATGACCTTGGTTACAATCTTTCCAGCTTGGGAAATCGTAGGGTTTAAATATTATAATATTCCTTTCCTACTCCGTCACCACCTGCAGACACATTGGTTCGTTTCAGTCTCAATTGGCGTTATGGGTTGGTACGTCTGGAAAACGGAGGCAAGTGGCGAGTCCATATCCGCAATTTTTTGATATGAAAAGGCTATATAAGCTTGACTTGTACCACTTCTTATTCTTCATTGGGCTCGTCAAGACTGGTTGATTAATAACGTAAGGATCTTGCAGTATTTTCCATCTTTACCTTGAATTTTATTCAAGCTACGCTAGGAATTGTTTGTGAGCGGCCTATTGGGGAGTGGATGCACGGAGAGAATTAGTTGTTGAATATGGAAAAATGGCAACAAAAACCCAACAACTCTGTTTTTCACTTCAATCTGATACTTTTTATCATCATCTATCCATTTTGATTTCATCTATACAGGCAGTTTAAGGTCTCTTCATTATGGTATTCCATACACGAGAAGTAACAAAGTGGTGCTATACATGCAACTCAGACATACAGTCCATATTTCGATAAAGAGAATTTGAATACGAACCTAGCTTTATTTCGGGCAATGCTTTAGTTCCAGTTCACCCATCGATTATGATTAGATAAGATTTCCAGTGCTTTTACACTATTCCATACATAGATGAAGTTTCTTAACCTTCTATAGTAGAAACTACAAACATTTTAAAAAGAGAAGCCTCCGTTGGGGGCGTAAAATGATTTCTGTTCCCTTTCGAGGAGAACAAGTGCAGTTATTACTTGAGTATGTTACCAGGCTTTGACTCATAGGTACAGTAGTCTTTTGGAATTCTAATTTCCGCCAGAGAAAAGATACAATATACGTAAATTCCTCTCTTCATTCTTTACTACACTTTCAAAGACCATAGTTTCGAAAAAGAATTTTGGAGTAGATATCAAGTGACAAAAGACTGCTTGTCCGAATAACTATTCTTTGCGACTCGGATTTCAACTAGGAACTGAGGACTCGTGAGGAGTAGTGTTCCATGAAGTGTTTCTCACAATTGAAGATTCATTCGCACAAATCTTTGAACTTTTGCTGTATATCATCACTGAAGTTCTCTACCACCGCCATGTACAGAACTTATCCTTCCTAACCTTCACATATCTTCCAAATACTAAATCAACTTCTTTCAATATTTCCATCCGCACAGAAACAATCACACCCTATCCCAGTCGGAAATGCAAATAGATAGTTTTTGCTCCCATCAGATCAGCCCTTGAAAGTCTTTCTATGCAGATTCAAGTAAAAATAATTCAATCCTCGTATACGTAGCAATCAGCTAGCTATCATCGATTCGTCAAAATTGTAGAATGAAACTCTTATTCAAGCAGTGAATGCAGAAAAGATATCACAAAGAACTGTATACTCTACTTTCCACCAGCTAACCATCCGAATAAGATTCAGCACAGCCCCCTGCCACCAACAAACATCACAACAACTCGGCCTGCTGGCCCAATGGCAAGGCGCTTGACTACGAGTCACACAGGAACATGTGTTGATCAGTTATCAAGAGATTGCAGGTTCGATCCCTGCGTAGGTCAAAATTTCAATTTTGCATGTGGGTTCTGCTATATGGGGCGTGCGCAAAAGAGGGGGCTTTTCTTTACTGTAAGCGACGTCTAGCGTTATAGTTTTTTTCAAATAGTAAGGAGGGAAAGCCTTGCTATTTGAATTAAGATTTTGGAACATCTACTTTTACTTATAGAAGATAGAATTAACGATATTGGACGATTTGACTCAATTAATCACTAGAATGAAAACATACAATGAGGACCTAGATTATAATTTTCGAGTTGGACGCTGAATACTTTAGGCACCGTGGAATGACAAGGGGGTCTCCTCTTGGGCAACGACCCCACCGTATTTCAACATCACATTAAAAAATTAATATCATTATTCCAACACCTACTCAATTTCTATTCTTTCACTCAAAACCACCTTTTTATACCCTCAATACTCTTTGAACATCGTCAAACCTTTCACCTACGCTCCCAAAAACCACAGCCACCAGCTCTACCCCTCCTTCTCTACAACTATCTGCCCTCCTATAAAGGGTAATGCACATCCCTTATTGCATCCACCAATCCCAAACATCAAACCTGATCTCTATACCGCTTGGAAGATAGAGGACTTGAAACCTTGATATGATATCAAAATAAATCTGACATTGAAATATGAAAGCAAGAAAAATCGGGATTCGAAGGAACATCGTTGTGCTCGATGTAAGAGTTCTGGGACTTACTTATCGCATATGTAACGTTTTTGCACTTAAAACTTTGATTTTATCAAGTTTTTATACCTTTGTTAACCAATTATATAATCAAATAAAATGAAAAAAGTTTGATTACTATAAAATTTAATTAGTAAAATTATATAAAAAATAAGTTAATTTATTTTTAATGATTTTTATTTAAAAGTTATATAGATTTAAAGTTGAAACTTAGGTTTTTTTCGAAATTTTCGCTTAATTTGTATAGGAAAAACGTTACAAGTTAAAAATTTTAAAAATTTTCAACTTTAAACTTTAATAACTTTTCAATAAAATTAATTAAAAATAATCTGTTTTATTTTTTATATAATATTCGACTTTATAAATAAATATGCTAAAAAATATCTAAAAAATATTAGATATAGCGAAAGTTATAAATTTTTTAAATTTATATAGGAAAACGTAATTTTTGCAATGATTTTGTCACAAAACGTTACGGTATGCGACGAGTAGGTTCCAGAATTCTTACAACATGATTTTTAACGTAACATAGTAACAATGTGCAAGCTATTTTCGAGCAATGGGATGAAAGATCTCTATCCCGCTAGCAGCTTCGCCAGGACTAGTGCCACAATCAAATACTTCTCTGCACTGTTCGATGAACTCAAGTCGGGCTATATAGTTACATTACCCAGAAAACATAACATGTTGAGTCAGATGGCCTATGCTGCATATCATCTCGGCAGTCTAGTAGAAGCTGCCTCAAAAGCTGCTCAGCAGGCAGTAGACTGATGGTTTCGTTCTGTCTTGCCATCGATTTCACTTGTACTATGTTGGGTCAGCGAGGTTGCTCGAGGAGAGTGATAATTTCGGATTTCTTATATTCAGCGAACTTGGATTTCTTAATGGCTGGCTGCGACGAAATCTTCATATCTGTTGACATGATTTTGAATGTGAGTGGAATTGAGTATTCTGGCCAAGTTTGACGAAGGACTGCTTCTATTTTATAATTAAACTCGGAGGAAACAGAAAGAGACTTGGCGCTCTAACTCATCATGATAAACCAAGCTAACTCGAGTAAATGCAATGTTTGGAGTAATACTTGAAACACTAATACATATACAATTCGAACAGTACTGCTTATTAAAGCATAGCAGGATTTTCCTGCTTGCTTTTAATTTGATCTCGAGACTTTGTTTGAAACGGAAATTAAAATGAATAAGAGAATTATATTCAAGTGCATAGTCGTAATATTATCATCGTGGTAAAAGCTTTCTGTTCAGGGGATTTAGAATATCATTAAAATACATACGAAACACATCAACCCGCTCATATGCACAATCACCCAAGAAGCTGTATTCATAACCCATTACTAGCAATAATTAATCAACCTCCTACCACATCTAAACTATATACATATATTAAGTAACAAAAACCCACCATCCCCAACCTCAACCTCAAACCTTTCAATACATAACACTCCCCGCCATCGGCACCACCAAAATCCCCTCCCCCAGTAACCGTTTCGCCAACTCAAAAATCATCCCATCACACCCCTTCCTCGCAATAACATCAATAGCCACCGGTAAATATTCCGTCTGCAAAGAAATGGTCGAATTATACGCAGCTTGTCCGATGGGAAATACCATATCGGGGACTTCGCCGAAATTGGATATGCGGCTTACATCCCAGCCAGAAGGGATGCTGGGGAGACTGTTTAGATGAGGTTGTTAGTATGCTATGATGTAAGTTTAGGGGTGTTGAGAAGGGGTGGATGAAGGGATGCGTGTACGAACCTGTTGTATACATTCCTATAACTTGTCTTTGCTAGTGTACCAGGATAGAGGAGTATACTTTCGCTACAACTAACTGGACTTGCAGGTACGACCTTTTCGGCAAACCAATCCATAAATATGGTTTTATTATAAATAGCTTGTTCAGTTGCATCGGCACTGATGTTATTCTGTCCCCAATTCCATCTACTTAACGGTACGGGGTCAATGAAGGGATGAGCTCCATTATTGGCTGCAGCGTAATCTTCGTAGAAAGGTTTTGCGAGTAGATTGTATTGTTGTTGAGTAATGAGAGTGGGATAGACAAATGAGAGAAAATCTTCAATTGATGAGTTGTTTGCTCCAGAGGGGGTCGTTTCGTTCCAAAGAGCGTCGATATCTAGAGCTGTGGTGCTTGTCGAGTTGAGGAATGTTTCCAACTTAGCAAGAAAATCAAGTAGGATTGTTTCGGCCTCTGTTGTAGCATTATCTGGAAATCCGGATGTCCAGATCTTTTTGGGAAATTCAGTGAAGTTGCTAGTGATATTATTTCCATACAAGACCTTTGCAGCTTCATGCCATAAGATTGGATCTCTAGTGAGGAATCCCGCAGTATCCAGAGCTGGGGATAAAGGCATAACGTTATCCAAGCTAACAAGTCCATGAGATGGTCTGTTACCGAAACACCCATTGACTTGAGATGGATTACGAATACTTCCACCAGTATCAGAACCAATTCCGAGATCTAACCAATCATAAGCACCTATTCCGGCACCAGGGCCGGATGAAGAAGAGGATGGTGATTGATACCCATCACCACGGGCGTTGAAAGGACAATGATAATCCACCCAATCCGCTGTTGGACTTTCCCCATTGGCAAACTGAGATGTCTTCATTTTCCCGACGATGATAGCTCCTGCATCAATTAAGCTCTGAACAGCAGGTCCTGTGACGTTCGCTGGTGGGTAAAGTTCATAATAAGCTCGGTTGCCATTGCTAGTTTTAATTCCTGCAACATCGTAGATATCCTTAACACCGAGGCGAACTCCAGCAAGAGGTTGTTCGGCAGTTTTGGTATAATAAAGTCGAGAAGGTACACCAATAGTAGAACTCTGAACACCAGGAATGGATGCACTCAAAATGGAGAAAGTTCCATCCGAGTTCTCGATCGTTCCTTCGGTAAAAGCATCTTGTACATCAGAGTACAAGCGATATGCTTTAAAGAGTTCGCCTGTATTCGGAGTCAAAAAGTATGGCCCAGGAGGCACTTGATTGTTTGAACTACTGGTGAACATTTTGGTTCCATGTTCACTGCAAACTGATGACAGAGAGCTCGAGTTTGTAGAACCAACAAGGTGGACAGCTGCTCAAGTTAATGATTGATCATAGCAGGATTGAAAAATGCACACACCTTCCAAGAAACCAGGATTGAAAACATCGTCAGAGGCAGTGTAGTTGGTAACCAATGACTTAAATGAGTCAGCGGTGAAACTACCCTCTGAACTCTTCATCACCGTCAAAGGTACCAAATCAGCTTTGCTTGGTTTGGACCGAATGGTTGTGACAGCGTCGATACCAACATAGTAGCTGATACCATTGACATTAACTGTAGTTCCAGTCTTCGAGATTGAGATAGCAGCATTTGCCAAACTCATCAAAGATATTGTCACAGCCGCCGACTTGAACATTGTGAAAGCCATAGTTAAAGATGGAAGAAAACAAACTTCCTCCTATCACTCACAATACCTGCCTTTCAACCAAAACGAGTGAGATTGATACAGATACTTATACTCTTGACGACGGGAAACGAGGGATCCAAGTGGGATAATATTGTCAGCTCGTATACCCATAAAACTAGTTGCCTTGGGATATGCCAACTACTACAAGATAGCCAAGAACCCCAAGATACGATGATGGGTTCCTGCATATCCATATTTCATCAACATTCCTCGATTGCGGCTCATCTTACAAACATTGCCCCGCAAAGATAAGATAACATGAGTAGGGTGGGATGAAATTAGACGGGAGAGTTCATTCCACGAACTTTCGGTGAAGAACGTCTGACACATCAAGCATGTATTGGTTCTCTAGAATCATGTTGATCTGTAGTCTATAAGCATGAAACCTAATGGCTAGCAATGTAATTGGCAAACACTTTCGTGAGAACTATCTCTATCTGCCATTCCATATACTATATGCACATCACAGAATCAAAGCCATGACATCAAAGCCATAGTAGAAGTGGTCCGTCCATTGAATTGTCAATATTAAGCTCCCATCCTTGACATGATAAGAAAATCCCCGAGTTCGGCCACCTACCTAGTCTCCTCCTATCCTCCTAGTCAGTGGTGGAGAATCCCCGCTCAGCAGAAGGAAGGTCACATGACATCTCAGCAACCGAAACTTCCATTGACCCATCCTGTCCATGACATTATCAGTCTCTGATATATCATATACATCATGTACAACTTATCCGGGAAAGCTGACTAAAGAATCAAGTCAGATACTGCACAAAAGGTGTAAAAGACTAAGTATATCTATCATTTCAGCTCGACAAACCTCTTCATCTCGACGTCTCCTATCTACGCGATAATATCGTTTGAATTCGAAGCTTAACCTTGACTTGAAGAGATATTGTCCTAGATATGGATATCCTCTTCGCCATTCAAAGCTTCTGTTCTCGTCAAGTCAAGAATCATCTATACTCAACCAAATATCCTCGATGAGAATCACTTGTACTCAGCAAGACATCCTCAAGCCTCAAGGTACCTATGTAATAATACTTTCATTTCCAAGATTCATCATCATTATTGCCGGATTCCGTGTTTATTAATTCTCAATTCCCAACTCGATCGCAACTCCACACGTGTAGCAATCCCCATTATTCTATTCGACTATCCCCTCAGTATCATGATAAAAGCCGACCATTACCTGCAGATCAATACCACCTACCCCACCTTCCATTTCCATTCCCATCTCTCAAATCATCCCCTCATCCCCTCCAACATCCACGAGAACAAACATTTCCACACAGCATTTTGCTGGGAATGTAACACTAGGGTTCATCTTGAGCTTGCATACATGCGACCAATAACTCCCGCCATGTGCAAGAAGGGAAGGTAGAAAGTTTTACCATCCGAAATATCTGCAAGTTCAGGGTCTTTTTCGCAGAGAATTATTCATCATGTAGGTAATTATTGTGCATCTGAAATACTGATGTAGCATTTATTACCCTATCACCAGATACACGTGCATACTCTATTATTAAATGTCGTACCACCTCAATGATCTCCATCGCAACTTGCAAGTATATATGTCAGGACAGGAACCTACATGCGCAAGCAAGAAAAGCAAACCCCATCTTCACGCATCAAGATGTTTGGTCTCAAGGTAGCAACACTTGTAGCCCTATCAGGCCTTACACTAGCTGCACCCCAAAACATCCAATACCACGAAACTCCCGATGATTCTTGGAAGAGTCGAATCAAGAATGTCGTTGTTCTCGTCGAGGAGAATAGATCTTTCGATACCTTTGCCGGTGGTCTAGATTACAATCCAACTATCGATGGGTTACTGCACCATAATTATTGCAACTCAATGTACGCTTGTACTCCTTTAAACAAACTTACAAACTCGTAGTGGATTCAATTAACATTGATATAAAAGGAATGCATCAGACCCCAACCAAAAAGCAGATGTATGTGCGGGACCTCGCGCCCAAGATGTCGCAGCCGATGATCCAAATCACAGTATCACCGGTGTAAACATGCAACGTAAGCTCAATCCAATCCAACTCAACCCTTCTCCCATAGTTCCTTCCCACAACTTCCCTTCCATACTTCCCTCCCACACTTCCCTCCCACAACTTCCCTCCCACACTTCCCTCCCACACTTCCCTCCCACACTTCCCTCCCACTCCCTCTCCTACTAATCCACCCACTCCCAACCAGTCTACTCAACCTGGCACCCCACCTCCACCCAATCCGAAAACATGCGCGGCTTCGTAACCGAACAATCCATCTCCTACTCGACCCTCAACAAAACCCGCGCCGCCGAAGCCATCAACTACTACACCCCCAGCCAAATCCCCGTCTTCGCCGCCCTCGCCGAGAACTACCTCCTCTTCGACCGCTGGTTCGCCGCCGTCCCCGGCCCCACCAACCCCAACCGCGCCTACCTCACCTCGGGCACCTCGCACGGCCACGGCCGCAACGACGACCTCTTCAACACCTACGGCATCCCCGTCACGTCCATCTTCCAGCAGCTCTCCGAGAACAACATCACCTGGATCAACTATCAAAACTCCACCCTGGGCCCCGGCCTCGGCTTCAACCCCGACGCCGCCTTCTACACCTGGACCCTGACCTCCGGCGCCCACGAAAGACAAATCCTCCCCCTCACCCAATTCTACAAAGACGCGGCCGCGGGAACCCTCCCGCAATTCACCTACATCAACCCCGAATGCTGTTCCTACCAATCCTACCACCCGCCCTCCCCCGTCTCCCTCGGCGAATCCTTCATCAAACGCATCTACGAAACGCTGCGCGCGTCCCCCCAATGGAACGACACGCTCTTCATCCTCACCTTCGACGAGCACGGCGGCTTCGGCGACCACGTCGCCCCGCCCACCAACATCCCCCCCGGGGATTCGCTGCCCTACACGGAAGACGCCCCGGATGGGGCCCCCGCGACCTTTGACTTCACCCGCCTGGGCATCCGCGTGCCGACGCTGCTGATAAGTCCGTGGGTGGAGAAGGGCCGGGTGGAGAAGAAGGGGCGGAATAGGGGCGGCGAGTATACGCATACGAGTATCATGGGGTTTGTGGGTGAGTTGTGGGGGTTGGAGGCCCTGACGCCGAGGGTGGCTTGGAGTGCGACGTTTGAGGGGTTGATTGGGGACGTGT
>NGKI01000001.1:3341558-3351911 GCA_002162615.1 Myriosclerotinia duriaeana
CAGACTATTGACGAGGAGGGTACAACTACATCACATCATATCACATTACATCACATCACGTACATAACTCCATTACATCATTCAAAAACACAGCCAGAACCCCCCAAAAAAATCTGAGAAAAATCCAGCGTGCTCAACGCTTCTTTATTTTTCTCCTTCGCATTCGACTAAATCACTCTCATCTTTAATTCATCCATCCATCCATTCATGCAATAACCACATGAGCTCGCTTATATGAACTTGAATTCTGAATGCAACGTTACGTCCCATTCCATACTAGCAAAAGACCCCCCCATACTTCCTCCCCCAATATTTTCCATGTCTAATAACAACTTCATCTTTTAAATACCATGCATGTTATTTCCCCCTTCCTTTCCATTATGCCTTTCTGATCTCATTCCAGAACTCGTCACTTCATAGAAACCTAAGCTCCCACCTTATAGTGACATGTGTAGAAAAGCCCCGCCTTTGGGTATCATGATTCAAATTTTCCCCCGATCCCTATGACAACACACGCCCATCACATAATGCGCGAAGAATAATATGAACACTAGCTTCCAAGCTGCAGTTGGGATTGCTAGATTTTAAATTTAGCGTCATTCGCTGTCGCTGGTCATCGATCATTCTATTCATCCTACAACTTCAGAATCGTGCATCTCAATGCCATTGGCTTTGTCCCATAAATCCCTCCTCCAATGTTCTATCTTCAAGATTTCGAATGAAGTCTCGGTTTCTGGTAGGTGCTTGTCCACCTTGAGCAGCTCTGCTCCCTCTTCTTCGTGCACTGCCAGGATTTCCATCAGGAACTCCATCAGGTGGAGGTGGGTAGTATGCAGGGCTGGGCTGTAAACGAATAGGTTGGCTAGGATCAAGGTGACTAGCAACCCTTTGTATGGTCGCAGGTATACCTCCCTGTTGAACTTCCATTGTCGAAGCACGTTGCCTTCCAGATCTCACAGTAGCTTGCTGATAAAGACTTGGTGGTTGTTGTGAAGGGCCAGCTCCGTATTGAGCGGGTGGCATCTGTGCTGGTGGTTGCCCCATCATTGCCATTTGGCTATACCCTTGCTGTGTTGGATATGGGGGTGGAGCTGCCTGGTGGGAAGCCTGATGAGCAGATTGGTGGTTGGAATTAGGATTGTACATATTGTTATTGTTGTACATCGGTGGGTGCTGTTGATTTTGTGGTACTTGACCATATGAGTTGACTGGCACGCCCGAATTATATGATGCATGCGCTGCTGATTGAGCTTGTGAATGGGCTTGAGCTTGTGCTGCCTGTGCTCTTTGCTTGCTCAAAGCTTCTGCCTGCTGTTGTTGAGTGGTTCCTGGTGCGGGAGATCTATTGATAGCACTCGATTTGAGATTCATCGGTGGGACGAATGGACCTGTAAACTTTTGTTGAGTGATAAAAGGATGTAGCTTGGCTTGTTGTGGAGACCAGCGCTCCAAAGGATTGATGTTGAGTAGACCCCGAACGAAGTCAATGAATGCAACTCGGTTGTTCATTTCTAGATATCAACGTTAGCTAAGGCTTGGCAGCATTCATAGGAATTCATCTTACCTCGTTCGATCTCGCTTGGTTTCATATTCTTTCGCGGCATCGCGTATGAACGAATAATCTCCGGAAGAGTGGTAGCTTGGAAGTATTTTTTGCTTGGTTGCTCCTTTGATCCATGCTCCCGAGAATACTGCTCCATAGATTTGAGATGATATGTTCGTCTGCCATAATCATCTACATCATGCCTCTTCTCGAAGAAATCTCCAGACTGCTTGCCCATCTCAAGCATCCAGTTTGGTGGATTTCCTAGCATCTCGACTATTCGGGAGACTTGATTGTACTCCGAGGATCCTGGAAACAAGGGAAGACCTAAGAACAATTCTACAACAATACACCCCAGCGACCACATATCAATAGCTGATGAATATGGCAGACCGAGTAATACCTCAGGGGATCTGTAAAACCTCGACTGGATATATGTATACACTGTTTGACGTTCGTCACAAGCTGACCCAAAATCGATGATCTTGATAATGGGGCTTTCAAGGTTTTTGAGTAGAATATTTTCCGGCTTCAAGTCGCAATGAATAAGTCGAGCCTTGTTCAGTAAACTCAGTCCGTTCAAAAGTTGTTGCGCGAAGACTCGCACAAGTGTGGTACTCAAACCTCTGAACTGGTTTTGCTTGATCAGTTCATAGAGATTCACGCTAAGTAATTCGAAAACCAGGCATAAATGTTGACGGTGGATGAATGTATCTTTAAGCCGCAGTAGGTGATGATCGTCGTTCTTATCGAGTTTGGTGTTGAGCTGTAATAAAAGATGGGGATTAGCAAACTGGAAATCCAACTTCATGAATGAAGCTTACCAAATCAAGAACAGAAACCTCCATCATACTCTGATTAAAGTATGCCGTTCTGTTTTTGACCACCTTTACCGCGACGACTTCTTGAGTCTTCAGATTTTGACATTTGACAACCTGACCAAAGGTTCCTTGTCCCAGAACATCTAGAATAAGATAGCGATTTCTGTAGGATATGTTAGAAGGAGAATCTTCAAAATTTTGAGTTATATAAATCCCCAAACATACTTGTGAGTGGTCTCCTCGGACCCTAGAATGTCATTGACATAAAGGATATAATCGCTATCTTCGTTATCGAAACCATCATTCTTGACACCTTTACTTGGTTTCGTGAGAACTCTACGGGGATTCCGCGAAGATTCGTATTTGAAGCTAGGGTTGCATATTCGATAGGTCGAGGGGAGATGGCTCGTGAGAGCTTGGAGGGGCTGAAACAAAAACAATTAGCACAAATTCCAATCAAGTTGCGCACAATGATCAACAAGCTTACACTTATGAAGCCGCCCTCTGGATTAGCTCTTCGAAACGCCGGTTGCGCATTAACCTTTGGTTGCAGATCAGACGTAGAACGAATCTTTTTAAATTCGGGCACTGGTCCTCTTCCAGGTGGACCTTGCGCCGACTGAGGCACTGGTCGTCGAGGAGATTTTTGGTCATTACCAAACATAGCATTCAGCTGTTGGGTCGCAGAGGCTGGGTATGATTCATTGTTAGAAGTCGACGCATATGGCTGGATAGGTGGTAATTGTTGACGATTGGGATAGTACGAGTTTGGGGAGGAGTATGATGATGTGTTCTTAGACGGAGATTGTCTGCTGCCAGCCGCCGGTGGTGACATGTACTGATTCGGGTTTTGCTGTTGCGTCGCACCATAAGGTGCTGTTGGCGATAAAGTCTCCATGGGAGAATAACGTTGAGCAGCGGCCGATGGTTCTTGTGCTGATTGATGAGACAACCTTTGATTGCCTGAAGCCGAAAGGTGCTGTTGATGATGAGGGCGCATAGGATATTTCATATTGTTGTATTGATCTCCAGAGTCTACCATGGCTACATCTCCGTTCCCATCCGTCATTTGGGGAGTAGCAGGAGAATTAAGCAGAGATTGAGGATGTGAACCTAAACCTCCTTGATATTGATCATATGTGAAACTTGCTGGAGGTTGGGCTTGGGAGTGG
This sequence comes from Myriosclerotinia duriaeana, assembly GCA_002162615.1. Classification (NCBI taxonomy): domain Eukaryota; kingdom Fungi; phylum Ascomycota; class Leotiomycetes; order Helotiales; family Sclerotiniaceae; genus Myriosclerotinia; species Myriosclerotinia duriaeana. The sequence continues at coordinate 3,345,095 of NGKI01000001.1, forward strand.
TTCCCGTTATAATCTCTAGTACTAGCCATTTGGGAATGGGCTGGTGGGGGGTTTCCGTTGTACCTTCTAGCAGAAGCCGATGAATCAGAATAATTCTGCCACTGGTCCATTTTGGCGACAATGTGGAGATGTTCAAGATTTTGAGTGGGGGGGAGGAGGATCTTGAAGGTATTGGGCGCGATTATCGACTTTTGAAGTAATAATACCAGAGGAAGCAGATACGATGCGATGTGTCGCACACTTGGTTGTCGAAAGGTCTGCCAGACTGCCACCCAAGAATAAATGTAGTGGGGAACGCGTCACAATAAAAGCAATTAAAACCTCTTTTTAAGAGAGGCCAAAAAAGCCTATGAAATACCAAATATTGGTCAACATATCATGGTGAATGAAGAGAAAAGAGGTAAAAAACAAAAACAGAAAACAAAGGGGTTTGAGTGGAAAAGATAAAATCAGTTGTTGGTGGTGGTGGTTTGTGGTGGTGGTGGTGATGATATTGGTGGGAAGGGAGATGATGTAGCAACGGTCCTACTGCGTAGAATTGATGCCGGGGGATTGGATTGTGGACTAAAAAGAGTAGGTAGGTAGGTAGGTACTAGGTAGGTAGCGAGCGAGCGAGCTTTGGAAAGGTTTTATGACTGCCCAATATCTAACAACCTTATATAATATCAACCATGAATAATAATAATAATTATTATAATAATTATAATAAATCCAATAATTTCCTCAACAGTACGAACAATGGAACGATGGAATGAAGTGAATGCTCAATATATACAGAGTAGATGTAGTATGTAGTTAACCATACCTATCTGCTTACGCATTCTAATGTTATTGTCATTGTTATTATCAAAGCTAGTACTTCGTAGTTGTATGTTCTTACAACCAGGTAGTACCAAGTACCGGTAGATAATCATATCAATTCAGCTTCCTATTGGAAACTGTTTCAAGAAGCCCGAGAATAACAAACTTTGCTTTTATTATTGTTCAATATCAAGGAACTTGAAGGGAAGGAAGGAAATGAATACCGGTACCTACCTACCTCCCTCACACTTCTGCCCAAGCAATTTTCCAAATACGAAGCCCAATCAATCTCAAAGTCTTTCTTACATCTATCTCTACGTAGTATGATATATGATAATGAAAGGAAGGATCCTCGTCTTTGTTCATTCATTTATAGCTTTGAAGTTTGGAGGATGTGGTAGAAGTCAAAGTCAAAGTCAAATAATAAAGCTTAAACCCATTTTGACTTCCTGATTTCCTCTTTCGTCCTTTTTCTTTCATCAACAGTCAAGTCACGGGCAATACCATACCTTGGTAGCGGGAAATCACAGAGTTACCCGAACATGGCAACTGTGTCGCCATCATGCTATATAATTATAGTCGGTGCGCAGGTGCCGTTTGAATACCGTATATGGTAAATGGTAAATGGTAAATGCTGGTACAGGAATATAAATCTGATTTTGACGTTATCAACTTAATGATTATATATAGACGGAGTATATACCTACCTACCTAGTTTTAAGTATGCATTGAATTCTAATTGATCTGATCATACCTACCTAGGTAGGTACCTGAATGGAGGTTTGAAGTTTCAGAGATAACTTGGAAGTGATTTCTTTCAGATTATTGACCCAGCCGTGCCAGCCAGCCAGCCAGCCGGGGATTTTTATTAATCCACTCTTCATAAATGTGGAGATGTGCATAGCATTAAAAAAAAGATTTGCGCATAAAAACCTGTAGATTAGTAATTAATTAATAATACCTAGGCCTTAAGGCTGCAGATCTAATACCTTTCCAACCCTAGCCTTGCCGCTACCCTCTACAAGGCTAGGTATCATCTATCAATGACGCATACGGGGAGAAATTCCGATATCTAGACTTTTTCCTACAATGAGTACCAAGTACCTAGGAAGAGACTTCGAATTTCATACTCTACACAGCAAATTTGACTTCATTCTTTTCTCTATCTGTCGATGACTGACTTGATAAAACTTATTAAAAGGTTTGGCTTTTATATCTATTAATTTCTTTTCACTTCACTTCACTTCACTTCACCTCACTTTCGACAAGTCGCCTCCCTTCCGTACCCTACCTTACCTTTACCTACCTACCTACCTACCTTCAACCTCACTTTCATTCCCACCTTTAAATCGACAATACTCTGGTAGATGGTGAATTGAGACACCTAACCAACCACCCACTTCCATATTAATTTTCTTAATCTTTAATTAATACCTTCTTCTCTTCTATAACAATTTCCATTCCTCAAAGTTTCATCAAACATTCAATTGATGAACATCCAACATGGTTTCATCCACCGAACCTCACCATGTTAATGATGGTTCAACTCATATCAAATCCGAAAACATGTCTCCTCCTCCTCACAACATCAGACTTCACCGAGAGCATACCGATACCATCGAAGAAGCTGCTGCAGTCATTGCAGATGAAGCACTTCTCAGCGATAGCGATGCGGAGACGAAAGTTGAACCTGAAGATGAAGCTAGTGCTCTGGCAGGTTTGACCGAAAATGTTCGCAATCAGGATGACCTAGAACGAGATATCACAAACCAAGCCAATCTGGTTATGATTGAACAAGAAGATCAACGGGATCAAAAGCGCATTGAGAAAGTTAAGAACAGCATCGAGAAACTCGAGAATCAGAAACACAACCAAGAACGTCGCCTCACCACTCTTTCAAACAATCCCTTGATGCGCCAACGATGCGTGGACGAGATTTCAAGAATCAAATCCGAGATTTCGGATTTCAAAAAGGATATTAGAGACATACAAAAGCGTATCGACGAAAGGCATCAGTATGATGATAACTACCCCGAGCCTGATGCTGCAGGTGGAAGTAGACGAATGCCCAACGAGAGCCGGAGAGATTTCTTAATTCGCACAGGCAAAATTACACCTTTCCAACGAACCTCAGATGCAGCTACCGACCTTGTTCAATCTGCGCTTACTGATGCTTTGATGGATGCAGAAGAGATGGGTGATGTCGATGAATCAGGAAACGCGGAAGCAGAGCCTAGGTCGCATCAAAACCTTCGACTACCAGGTTTCGGAGATATCGCAGATACCACAATCAGTACCACAGAAAGCGAATTTGGTCTCCGTCCTCGGAAGAAGAGAAGACTTGTCAATGGCACCTCCGCAGATGCTTCCACGCCCGCCCATTCCCCAGCAGACGATGATAATTTTACCCCTGAACATTCAACCGATGAAGCGGAGGAATTAGGCGATGAAGATGAGGAAGATGCTCTCATGACAGCCCGTACATCGACGAAGAAGAGGTCCAAGCCTAGCAAGGCTCGAACAGATGAGGCGCAAAGCTTGGCCGGAATTGATGATGGAAACGAAGACATGTACCAGGCACGTTTGGCCGGATGGGTCGAGAAACGGAGCGCTGCACGACGAAATCATCTGGAGCAAAACCCCGAAAATGAGGACGACTTGGCTGCGGAAAACTCATTGGAGAAGGAATGGTTTAAACCATGCCCAGGACAGCCCGATCATCAGTTTGAAAATGGTCTAAAGCTCCCTGGCGATATTTATCCTGCACTCTTCGATTATCAGAAGACTGGAGTTCAATGGTTGTCGGAACTCTATAATCAACAAGTTGGAGGAATCATTGGTGATGAAATGGGTCTTGGCAAGACTATTCAAATCATATCCTTTTTGGCCGGTTTGCATTACAGTAAAAAGCTTACCAAGCCTATTATTGTCGTTGCTCCTGCAACTGTCCTTCGACAATGGGTCAATGAATTTCATCGATGGTGGCCAGCCTTGAGAGTATCAATCCTTCACAGTTCTGGAACCGGTATGCTGAATGTTAAAAACGAAGGCAGGTTGGAAGATGAAGAGGAGGAAATTCTTTACGGTCAACCCACTAAGAAAGGTCCAAAATCTCAAAAGCTTGCTCAAAAGATTGTTGATCGTGTCGTCCAGCATGGTCACGTATTGGTCACCACATATGCTGGTCTTCAAACCTATAGCGATACTCTCATCAATGTTGACTGGGACTATGCTGTATTGGACGAAGGACACAAGATTCGAAACCCAAATACTGCTGTCACCATCTACTGTAAAGAGCTACGTACACCTAATCGAGTTATCCTTTCGGGTACTCCTATGCAGAATGGATTGATTGAGTTGTGGTCACTCTTTGACTTTGTCTTTCCTATGCGTCTAGGTACTCTAGTCAGCTTTCGACAATCATTTGAAGTACCAATCAAAATTGGAGGTTACGCCAACGCTACCAATCTGCAAGTTCTCACGGCAACAAAATGCGCTGAGACTCTGAAAGATGCAATCAGTCCATACCTCCTTCAACGATTGAAGGTTGATGTTGCGGCGGATCTACCGAAAAAGAGTGAGCAAGTCTTATTCTGCAAACTTACGAGACCTCAAAGAGATGCATATGAGATGTTTCTTTCATCTGATGAGATGAAATCAATCTTGAACCGCACTCGTCAATCACTTTATGGCATTGATATCTTGCGCAAGATCTGCAATCATCCAGATCTTCTTGACAAACGATTGAAGACGAAGCCTGATTACAAATGGGGCAATGGAAACAAATCTGGAAAGATGCAAGTCGTAAAGGCACTTTTGCAAATGTGGAAGGGTTATGGGCATAAGACTCTACTTTTCAGTCAGGGTGTTCAGATGCTAGATATACTTGAGGAGTTCGTCAAGAAACTTGGTGGATTCAACTATCTTCGTATGGACGGTGGTACAGCTATCAAGGATAGACAAAATCTAGTTGACCAATTCAACAATGATCCTAATATGCATGTCTTCCTCCTCACCACTAAAGTTGGCGGTCTTGGAGTTAACCTTACTGGCGCAAATCGGGTAATCATCTTTGATCCTGATTGGAATCCATCTACAGATGTACAAGCTCGTGAACGTGCATGGCGCCTTGGTCAAAAGAAGGAGGTTACCATATATCGACTTATGACTGCCGGTACAATCGAAGAAAAGATTTATCATCGACAAATTTTTAAGCAATTCCTTACCAACAAGATTCTTAAAGACCCCAAGCAACGACAGACTTTTGCCATGAAGGATCTGTATGATCTTTTTTCCCTTGGAGATCAAGATGGTGGAACTACTGAGACAGGTGAGATGTTTAAAGGCACCGAGGTTCAATTCAGCAAAACTTCTAGTCCATCAACATCTCCTAGCTTGTCCGCCGACCCAGGTCAAGGTGATTTGGAATCTGATCTTCGCAATCTCGCAGGCGTTTCTGAACTTGAGCAATTCAACGATCCTTCCGAAGAGAAAGAGAAGGAGACCAACGAAGAGTCTAGGTTAATGGAAGGTATCTTTGCTCGATCTGGAGTACATAGTGCACTTGAACATGATCAAATCATCAATGGGAAAAGAAAGGTTGCACCTGATCGTGGAATGATTGAGCGTGAGGCTAGGAGAATTGCTGCCGAATCTGCAACTGCATTGAGACGTGCTGGGGAAGCAGCAAGAAGTATTGCACCTGGAACTGTTACTTGGACTGGAGAATATGGATCTGCCGGCAGACCAACCAATATTCGACGAGGTGCAGGACCAAGCTCATCAAGTGTTTTATCAAGTCTTTCAAACAGACAAGGGATTAATCAACCTTCCAGCTCTAGTAGTTCACGAGCTGCAACACCGAATCGTCCAGCTGGACGTCAACGTCATGATTTTGCCAAGATGATTGTTGATTTCATTAAGAGGATGGGAGGATCAGTACCAAGTCAAGCTATGGTCGATCACTTTAATCGATACTGTACTTCAGACCGGGTGACAGCTCAATTTAAATATACGCTAAGCGAGGTTGCAATTCGTGAAGAGGGCACGAATAGTAGGATGAGAGCCAAGTGGGTATTGAAAGATGAATTCAAGTGATTGATGCGAATGACGTTTTATGAGATTTTATCAAGGCGTTATGGATAGGATGGTATTAAATAGGGAGATGAGGAATGGAGGGAGCATATTATAGCTTGTATTATAGCATTTTATGTACATTGGCGATGGAATGGCATAGGATGGGCGTTGAATGATATTCTTGGGTGTATCTCTGGTACAGGATGGCTTGGCGAATGGAACGGAGTACCGGGGGTGGGTATATGATTAACATTATACGGAGGAGATGAATATCCAAGAAATAAGTGGATTTATTATATTACATACATATATTTTCTCGTATTCTATAGTGTTTGGTGTTTGGTGTTTGGTGTTTATAAGTTGGTATAATAATGTGAAAGTGAAAGTGAGAAATACTATCGTCGTTGATCGTTGATCATTGGTCATTTGTCATTTATCATCATCACCTCTCACAAATGATAAATCACTTACCCCTGGGGCCTGGACTGATGTTTTTTTTTTGTATCTCCTTTTTTTGTGGTCTTGTTGTACTGTTGTGCTATTGCGGTTGCAATTGCGCTATTGCGGTTGCACTGTTATACTGTTACGCTGTTACGCTGTTGCGGTTGTACTGTTACGCTGTTATACTGTTATACTGTTACGCTGTTATACTGTTACGTACTACTACTACACTGTACTGTACTGTACTGTACATATACTAGGTAGGTACTAGGTAGGTAGGTAGATACTAGGTAGGGAATTGGGAATTGGGAATTGGGAATTGGGAATTGGGAATTGGGAATTGGGAATTGGGAATTGGGGATTGGGGATTGGGGATTGGGGATTGGGAATTGGGGATTGGTAATATAGAGATAGAGATAGAGATTAATTTAAGTAGTTGGAGTTGGAGTTGGAGGAATTATAGGGGGGGTGGGGGGTTGTAGGGGAGAGTAAAGGTGAG
>NGKI01000001.1:3361086-3382925 GCA_002162615.1 Myriosclerotinia duriaeana
GGGGGGGTCTTAGGGGTGGTTCTTGAGGCCGTATAGTAGGAACATACGCGATTGTTGCTTAGTTGCCAAAGGAGTAAGCAGTCTTGGGATTGTAGATCGTAGATTACGACACTAAACACCTTGTCAGCGAGTGCTCGTTATAGCCTATCGTGGATTAAGTGACTGACTTGAATATGCATTTCCTTCAACGTCTTCATGGCCTGCTCAAGCTTTGCTTCGTCCCATACCTCTTCGGACCCAGAGATTGCTGTCTGTTGAGCATTACCACCTACACTTGTTTCGGATTCGCCAGAAGCAATCGGCGCAGTTGATTGAGTCCCAGACTTCATCCTCTCAAGGTCCCGGCAGTAGCAAGTCCACAGCCTATTCCTGGCGTGCTCTGTAGGGATATCAAATTGATTTAATAGAATATTAATGGAAGCTTTGAACTGATGTCAGTGAGTGTGGGGCTCCTCCACCATGTGGGGGACCCTTGCTGCATCGGGTTAAAGATTATATAAGCAAAAAGGGTGATCAGAGAAGTGGTGAAGTCCACGGGTACTTTTGATTTCCTGTCAATACAACAAACAAATGAGAAATAATCCTTCTACCTTCAGTCAGACTGGATCAGATTTTAACTTTGTCTGAGTCCATCAGTTCTATAATGAAAAGATGAGGCTTGAAACCTTTAAAGAGGAATGGTTCATGGGTGTTTTAAGAAACTCATATGGAGGGGAATATCGGCTTTTCTGTTCTTCCGGGCCGACCAATATCAAAAAATGTTTCTGGAAGACAACATATTGGAAGAAGTTCATGAGAACCATGATGTTATCATTTTTAAACATATCTCATCTGAAAGACTTTCAGATGAAAAGTCCTAGTGGGCTTTAATCTCCAAAAAAAATCTGAGCTAATTTCCCTCAAAGAATGGTGAATCCTTCAAGTTTGGATTTTATCTTCTCATGATCCTAACTTTAACACCAACAAATACACCTTTGCTTTGAAAGACCCAATCGGAGATATCTCGGGCAGATGCGGCCGCGAAATTCTTCTTGATCCATTTGTTATTTTTGGTTTCCTAGGAACTCCACCAATTGTTTTGAGAGATTAATACTTTCCATCCACTCACATTCTTCCAAATTTTCTATTACAAACGCCACAAACCCACAAATTGCCTTGTCTCTGAGCTGTTATAATGGCAAATATCAGCGAAGACCCTTTTGTTGATCAGTTGGATTCTGACAACTTGTTCCCATCTACCTCGGACGAGTCGATCTCTGGCACAACCAAGATCGAAGAGACAACCACAAGATCTGATCCCTCCTTCATCCAAAACCAAATTTCGCTTCAAAGAAATCCTTCTACTACCAAATCCCATGTATCAGCTCTTTCTGAACAATTGTCCCTCAAGTCCAATGGAAGCAGTCCTCGCCTAGGATTCTCGGCACTTGCCATCACTTATGATGAAGACAAAGTTGGCGAAGACGATCAAAGAAGATCTCGAGGTGATTCGAACGGAAGCAACACAGGAGGCACTAACAAAACTACTCTTCCAAAGTCTGATTCGCAATCTTCCGGTTTGTCAATGCGTTCGGAGAAATCAGTACACTCCGTCAATGTGGTCGGAAGCTATCCCCTCGGTTCGTTGAGGGTCCACTCTCCATCGCCAACCAGACAGCATGGTGTGGAGCATCACAAGATCTTGAAAGAGGGTGATGTTGTTATTGTCCGAAACCTCCCAATTAGTACGATGTTTGGATATGATACGCGAGCCTTTACTATAAAGACGGATGGAAGCCTTGAAGGCGTAAAAAATATACCAGCAGGTCCCCACTTCTTCTGGGGAGGGGCAGGCAATGGATCTTTGCGCACTGGGTTTTGGTTTATGTCCACAAAACTAGCTTCTGATGAGTACGGCGAGACTCATGTGTTGAGATGGGACAGCTATCATGAGTCGTTGGAGGAGGAATTGAGCGAAGCCGAGACACGTATTCAGAAGGCGAGCATCTCGGAGATCATCGACAAACTTGAATCTTACTCAACCAATGCTTCCATCACAACCACGGCTCCTGTTGGCTCGGTCTCAACCTCCAACTCGCCAAGTTCTCCATCCGCTGCCGATGGCACTGATCGCACTGACATGTGGCGTCGTTTAACCTCATGCATCAAACACCCATACCTTACGAGAGTCACAGGTGGGAAGTGGAATAGCTGGAAAGTCTCGTCTAGTCATGACATCAAGACCACAGAGCTCAAAACTTCAACTTCCCCTCAGGATGCCAAGGGCAACCCAACAAATTTTGATGGGGATGTTTTTCTCAGTTTCGTTTTTCCAAGAAACTCTCGTACCTTTTTTGAGTCCTCATCTGGCCGAGAACGTACTGAGCAGGCAACCGACACTACCGCTTATATCATTGATGCTATCAGCCATTGCACCTACGAAGACTCTGATGAAATCATTGGAGAGTTGCAATTTTGCTACATTACTGGAATGGGTCTAGGAAACCTCGCATGTATGGAGCAATGGGGCATCATTGTTAGTAAGCTATTTGGTGCATACCGCCTTGCGATGGATCACCCAGTTTTCTTCCGCAAGGTAATCACCGCCGTCCATGCCCAGTTCATGTACGACGAAGAGGGATTCGACACCAGCATCTTCGATCATGCTACTCATCTTGGCGATGATTTGAAGATCATTCTCACCAAATTCAAGTCTCGATTGAACGAACAACTTCTCTCTAACGGCTGCAACATCACTCGAGACCAGGCGGAAGTCGGCAAGGCCTTTGAAGCATTCGAATCCTGGTTGTGGAAGTGGGGTTGGGATCTTCGGGGAAACTATCTTAGATCGGGAAAGTTCCAGCTGGAGGATGGAGAGGTCATTGATGCCGAGCTCAAGGATTTCGAGGACGAGGATGAACGAGGTGAGTACGCGCCGATGATAGTAGATCTCGATGAAGATGGACTCGAGAAAGATCGAATAATTCTGTAGCAAATCAAATCATGTCACTCGGTGCTTACATCCACACTCTTCACATGGTTTTTGTCCACACTCTTTGTCTCCGATACCATTCCCTCCATCCGCGGCCTCATTCCCCTCCCCATTCTTCCATTCATACCCACCAGTCATCTAACCAAATCCCCGTGTTGTGTCTCTAGGTCGCAAGTCTGACAAACCCAAGAAGACCAAGAACAACCGCATCAGCCGTTCCGGATTCTCCTGGGCCCTTTCAAATGGATCTTAGATCTCGACTTTCCTTCCTGTACTCGAATTTCCTTCTTGTACTCGAATTTTCTTCCTGTACTCGACTTTCCTTCTTGTACTCGACTTTCCTTCTTGTACTCGACTTTCCTTCTTGTACTCGACTTTCCTTCCCCTTCCCTTTCCCTTTCCTTCTCCGCTCTCTGTTCTCCCTTCTTCAGGTCACAGAACAAAGCAGCAAGTGCATTACTACGACCCTTTTACTTACGACTTTAATTTCGCTCTCTCGAGTTCCAAGAGCTTACATACAACTTACGTCTTACGATTTAATGGTTTTCTTCTACGTTTATGAAAGCAAAACTGGATACCCCTTACGAATGAATGAAATGATGGTTTGGCTTGGGATGGATGTATTATACAATGGTTTTGCGACGCAGAGATGGAGGGTGTATCTAAGATCGATCTGCGAAGCATGGATGGTGTTCTGAGGAGGTTTATATCAATGGATGTGGCATGTTTTACGAAATTCTGCATAGGATGGTCTTTGGTTTTACTTAAAGGTCATTTCTGCATGGATGAATAAGCGTTGTATATCAGGATTGGCATTCACGAAGAGAACTTCCGTACATATTTGCGATTAATAAAACATACAAGTACAAATGTCACATATGGTAATCAAGCATGGTTTGATTGAACTCATTTGTAGAATCGTGATATTCATGGCTGCACTTTGCTAAAGTGCCTATGTGACAAATGAGACAAGGTCGACCCAAGCCCAGATTTCAGATTTGAGATATAGAGACCAGGCAAAAAATGCCGTTCTCCGCGTAGTTGTCATCAGTTGCACAATAAAACCCATATTCTGCTCCATGCATGTAGCCAGAAAGGCACAAAATTACAAACGACGACCACGACGACCTCCCTTGCGACGGGTGCTGTCGGATGGAGTTGGGGTAACATCCTCAATACGGCCAATCTTCATGCCGGTACGGGCAAGAGCACGGAGAGCGGATTGAGCACCTGGACCTGGGGTCTTGGTTCCGTTACCTGCAAAGAAATCATGTTAGTACTCTTCTCGATAATTTTCGGGGTCTTGAATGTATTCTTACCTCCGGTAGCACGGATCTTGACGTGGAGAGCAGTGATGCCCAATTCCTTGCAACGGGTAGCAACATCTTGAGCAGCCAACATAGCAGCGTATGGGGAAGACTCGTCACGATCGGCCTTGACCTTCATTCCACCGGTGACACGGCAGATGGTTTCGCGGCCACTGGAATCACCCAGAAAGTCAGCCTATGAACCTCTTCGTTCCAAAATTTGTACAGTGTATATAATTCATGGCACCAGGTTTCCTAGTAGTGTGGTATTTCTTCGGGGAAGTACGTACGAAAGATCAGTAACATGGACGAAGGTATCGTTGAAAGAGGCGAAAATACGGGCGACACCGAAAACGAGTTCACCTGAACGGCGGGGTTAGCAATTTGTATCAGATTTCTTCAGAAATTGTAATTCTACTTACCTTCCCTGACACTAGGGCCAAGGTTGATGTTCTCTTGCGCTGGGCGTGCTGCTTTCTTTGGAGGCATGTTGTTAGTTGCGAAAGGATTGATCGACGAAGTTTTCGAAAAGGCTCTGAGGTTTTTCGAATTGAAGACATTAGAATTCCAAAACTTTGGCGAGTTTGTGGGTGCTAGTGCGTTTTGGGAAAGGTCCAACTTTTCACTTAGCGTGATGGTCCAAAAAAAGGCATAAAGTTTCTGTCGCTCAACTGGAACTTTTTCTTTCAACAATCACAACAATAATATTTTTCAACGATTTGACCTTGACCAATCTTTTCATATTCTGAAGAATTGAGATAATTGGTATCGGCTTTGTGCTTTTCTCACGGATATTTACACTATACAATCTTCTGGATCTGCTGGTCTTATATCCCGTACTATGACTACTTCAGCCAAGTCCAATCTTGAGGGCAAGATGGATAATTTTGTCATCGGTATCATTGGTATGGGTGACATGGGCAAGATGTATGCCCGCAGGCTCAGCGATGCTGGATGGAGGTAAATATCCTCAATTGAGTTTTCGTTGAGCCCGCTTTTGCAATGGTAAGCACCCTCTTTTTTTCTTACCTTCATTCCTCTTATAATGATGACCTGAGTGCATTTGGCTCGAGTATCGTCTTTCGCTGGCCTGACTACCATTCTGGTACCAGGTCGGAGGCTGGCCTTCCATGATGAAAAATCTCAGCTACCTTATTTTATTTTGTCTGAATCAACCAAACTTCTTCTGCAGTTTTTGTTACATTTTGGAATTGCAAAAGCTAACGATCAATCTCTAGTTATACAACCTTTTCTCAACAACTACTGATATTCTTGAGGCAGAGTGAACGCTTGCGATAGGGAGGAAAAATATGAAGCATTGTGTGAAGAGTTTGCAGATAGAGTAATAAATACCCAGCTTTTAGATAGTTTTTGGCCTGCAGCTTGTGCTGAGACGTCCATAGAAACAAATTACAATTCTTCCAAATGGCCATCTCGTTTCCAGAGCAAGTGATTACACCATCTACAATGTCGAAGCTGCCGCAATTGGCAAAGTTGTCGCTGAATATGGTCCCTGTATGATTTACATAATCACCGTCGCCTTCATCTTCTAATATTTTGTGTAGCTACCAAGCAAGGTGCAATAGTTGGAGGGCAAACCTCTTGCAAAGCTCCTGAGATAGCAGCCTTCGAAAAATATCTTCCTGCTGATGTTGATATCGTCTCTTGTCATTCCCTTCATGGTCCCAATGTTGATCCCCGAGGTCAACCCCTCGTAAGTATCCCTCACATATCACATCCTCACGTGTCATCTAAAAACAACATAGGTTCTGATCAAACATCGAGCCTCCCAAGAGAGCTTCGACAAAGTCGAACATGTTCTCTCCTGCCTCGGCTCCAAACAACATGTCCTCTCAGCATCCCAACACGACCGCATCACAGCAGACACCCAAGCCGTAACCCACGCTGCCTTCCTATCCATGGGCAAAGCCTGGCACGCAAACCTACAGTTTCCCTGGGAAATAGCCCGTTACGTTGGTGGTATCGAAAACGTCAAAATCAACCTCACACTGCGCATCTACTCCCAAAAATGGCACGTCTACGCCGGTCTCGCCATCTTGAACCCCTACGCCAAAGAGCAGATCAGAGAATATGCACAAAGTGTCACCGATCTCTATAAACTGATGCTCGGTGGACATAAAAAAGAGTTAGAACAGAGGATCAAGAGTGCTGGACGCTTTGTATTTGCCGGACGAAAAGAATCCGATGAATTACTCCTCCGAGACGAAGTACTAGACCGCTTCTCCCTCGGCAAGAAACCCGAGAAACCAACTCCAAATAACCACCTTTCTCTCCTCGCCATCGTCGATTGTTGGGCCCGCCTCAACATCATCCCCTACGATCATATGATCTGTAGCACGCCCTTATTTCGTCTCTGGCTCGGAGTCTCCGAATACCTATTCCGAAATGAGAAACTGTTAGATGAAGTTATCAATACAGCTATTGATGACAATACATTCCGTTCTGACGATTTGGAATTTACATTTGCGGCTAGGGGATGGAGTGAGTGTGTAGAGTTTGGGGATTTTGAGAGTTGGAAGGATAGATTTGAGAAGACGCAGATGTTCTTCGCCCCAAGATTTCCGGAGGCAACGAGGGTGGGCAATGAAATGATGAAGACGATTTTGGCAAATATCAAGGATTAAAGAGGATTGCATGGCATGGGTCTGGGCGTATGGGTAATTTAACTCATTCATGGAGTTTGGTTGGCTGGCTGGCATTCAACATGGCTTTGAAATTCGTAAGGAGAGCTTCGTAGATGTATATTTCATGCACCACTGCAAACTAGAATGATACTGTATTCAAACTCAAAATATATCACAAAGTCTACGATCATTGAAACAAGGGAACGGTGGCGGGGAATCTGCGTATCATGTATTGTGCTGTAATCCATTGAACACGACCGGGACGCAAACACGTGGTAGGAATGGGAGTGACTGTAGATGTCACAATCTACCTTGTGCTTTCGGTAGATTGAGCGACCCCCCTAATCACTAGATAATCACATAACCGGACGTGGGAGTCCTCAGCACCTGGTCGGGGTATTGTTCAACATTTCCATTGCCGTATGCTCCTCAATTCATGAAAGTTCCGGAAGAATCTTGCATTTATTTGCTTAAAATTCTATAAACCAGCAGAAAAAGCCAGTCCAATGCAAATGCAGCATGACCACTCCCCCAAATCCGCACCCCATAAAAACCCCAAATTTAACGGTAAGATTTTTGGTATCTGGCTCTGGCACCGGGACCTATCGAAAGTATTAGCCAAAATCCTAATCCCACCCGATATAAAAAACAACTGACCTCCGAACTTCTTTGGCTCGCAACGTCTGTTGTCGGCAACCAAGAGAGTTCTGTCGTAGGTAACGAGGGCTTGCTTCAATTGGTTCTTTGAGTGCTCATCGACGAACTTTTGGTAGTAGGCGACGATGGCCTTGGAGATGGCTTGACGGATGGCATAGATTTGGGAGGTTTGACCACCACCGGTAACACGGACACGGATATCAACACCGGCGAATCTGTCGAGACCGACGATCAAGAGGGGCTCGTAGACCTTGAATCTCAAGACCTCAGGTTGAACCAAGTTCAAAGGCTTTCCGTTAACCTTGACAAGTCCCTTTCCGGCCTATTTCCTTCTAATCAGTATATAAATTCTTCGGCTTTTGGTCGTGTATGCTTTAAAATTCCTGTTGAGAGGGTGCGTACCTTGCAGTGGGCAACTGCGGTGGCTATTTCAAGAACGTCAGTCTAGGATCATTTCAAGAGATTGATGCTCAAATTGAAATCCTTACCGGTCTTCTTCTTTCCGAAACACTGAACAGACTGAGTGGAAGCCATCTTGGATTATTTTCCTTCAAAATCGAATAAAAGTTAGCTTCTTATTCCATCAAATTTGCTAGCCCGTATCGTAGAGGACAATTCTTGATGCTCTTGTCGGTTTCTGAAAAAAAAGTCGATAATCGAGTTCCAGAACCTCCAAACAACGCGCCAATCCTCCAATTTTCCAAAAATTCCAAAAGTAACCGCAACTTAAAATCAATCCGGAATGCGAGCTCACCTTGGCGTAAATAGTCGAGGTGGTTGTAAAGTGTTGTCGTCGTTGTCGCGATGTTCTTCAATCTGTGAAAGGGAATTTTCCATTTGCAGAAAGTGCGTACCAGCAAATTAGCGAATTAAGCTAATACCCAAAAAAGTTAGCTCATTTACTCGCCCCAGATCATACCTCCGACATCTTATCCTTATCGCAAAGCAGTTGTTACAGACTTCCAAGTTACAGTGAGACCTCAAATACATTTCACAAAATAATTATTACAATGTCTCGCAAAGGTATTGGTCTCGCAGCTTTCGATAGGTCCCGAATAACCTCTGCTCAATATGCATCTCATGGAAATAATTTACGAAGTTCTCATTCTACATCTCTAGCTACTCAGCTATCAGTCTTTCGTTCTCTACTTCAACAATTTGCTCAAACTCATGCCAAAGATATACGATCGAATCCCACTTTCCGCGCCGAATTTGCGCGTATGTGCTCAGCTATTGGGGTAGATCCTTTAGCCAGTAGTAATAATGCTGGAGGAAAAGACGGAAGTGGAAGTTTTTGGGCTCAGATGCTTGGGACAAGTGTGAATGATTTTTATTTCGAGTTGGCAGTAAGAGTTGTGGAAGTCTGTGGTGCTACAAGAGAAGAAAATGGCGGGCTCATCGGTGTAAAAGAGGTCAAAGATAGAATTATGAGCACAAGAATGGAAGGTGGGGCTGAAATAACTGAGTATTTATCGCCTTACTATAACTTTGTGACTATCCAAGGAAGCTAATTTATTGCCCAGTGACGATATCCTTCGTGCTGTGACTACTCTCAAACCCCTTGGTTCTTCGTACTCCACCATTACCGTTGGCCATAAAACATATATCCGCTCGATACCCAAAGAGCTTAATACAGATCAGAGTGCTGTTCTGGAAGCTGCGCAACTACTAGGATATGTTAGCGTCTCAATGCTTATGGTGAATCTTCGGTGGCCAAGAGAAAGAGCTAAAACAGCCATCGAAGATCTAGTCTCAGAGAGTATGTTATGGGTTGACAAGCAAAGTGAGGAGTGGGAGTATTGGAGCCCAGGATTCATGCTGGAAGTGGATGAAAATGGAAATGCTGGATGATGACGACCAAGATTACAACATACCATGAAAAGAACAAAATATGAAACCCCAGTACTAGAAGAAAGACGAGGAAGCAAGGACATTCGTGAGTGGTGTCGGGACATTGCATATGGGAAGATGATGGTGCTCTGTGCTACAAATGAGCAACCTGTGCCGACTCAGCATGATGGCGCACATGTTTCTCAATAGATGAGGCACCATTGATTTGTCCGAGAAGGAGATCAGAAAGAATAAGCAATACCAAGCCCGACCCGATTTTGACCAGGTCTGGGGGATTGTCCATGGCAAGTCTGGTTGCAACCATGAGAAACCGGTGATTCCTGTTCCAGGTTTTTAAGAGACTCTGCTGTTCCCTCTGAGGCGGCCTCCTGCGAACCTCCTCGATATGCACCCTGCCCCCGTTCTTCTTCAATATCTGAAAGTTTTCTCGACCTTTCAGACCTCGCCTGATGTTTTCCATGGTTCCTCCCATGCCTTGAAGCTGGACTTGAGTGAGATTGGCTTGAGTGAGGTTGACTTGAGTGAGATTGACTTGAGTGAGATTGACTTGAGCGAGATTGACTTGAGCGAGATTGACTTGAGTTAGGTTGACTTGAGTTAGGTTGACTTGAGTGAGGTTGACTTGAGTGAGATTGGGTCGAAACTGATGACTGGGATTCTTCGGTCGAAAACATCGATCTGGTCCCCTGGGTTCCACTTGATGATACTTCTTCCAGATTTCGGGATTCTGGAGCACTTGACAATTCTTCCAAATGTCGGTCCATCCAGAAATGACGTCGACGTCTCTGCATTGCCCTAGCAAAGTAATGGATTCCCACACCCATTAAAACCATGAATCCTGTAAGGACAATGACGATCAATCCAACTATATGGTTGGCCTGCATTGTGCTAGGACAGTTGACTTTGAGATGGTAATTTCCTTGGGTGGACCTGCACGTTTGATGGGTTTTTTCAGTCTTGGTGTTTCAGATGTCGTGTTGTGGAAGGTAGAGGTTGAACTTTTGGTGTTTTAGATGTTGTTTTGTGGTAGGTGGAAGGTAGATGTCGAACTTTAGGTGTCTTAGATGTTTCGATGTGGAAAGTAGAGATTGAAAGTTCAACGATTTTGTTTCCATTGTCTATATATATTGTTGGTAAAACTGTACTGGAGGCTCAGAACCGTACTGGAGCTATGGTGGAACTGCTGACCAAGGAACCACACTGCTGTATTGTCTTTTGCCTGTGAACAATGCACATGACCACTGGCCAGTTCTCTGGGGGACTGCATACAGCCATAGATCTCAGAGACAAGACCTAACAAATACTATCCTTCGATTTCTTCCATCAAGAACTATTTATGGATGTACAACTGGTGTCCTATGCTGACCATGCAATCCATTGATGGCTGAAGTCAATAGCCAATGTAAATACTGGCTCCCGTCTTACAACACCAATGATATAGCCAGCTTGTTCAGTATTTCTAGCATCTATTTCATATAAATGTTTGGCCATCCTAATTGCTTCCCATCTACTAAGGGAATTAATGCTATTGGCAAGAACATTCTTCCATCTGCAGCTCAAATGTTCAAATTCATCCTAGTCTTTAAATCCCTACCTCTGCTCAGATACCTAGGTATCCAACTCTGCTCTATCATTGAAACTCAACTTTTCTAATCTATATTGAACATTACGCCCCTACACTAATAAATATATAGTATCAAATCTAGTCGAGTACCTCTCTGCTTGCAGGTATAGTTCCATCAGAACCACAATCGTTGTAAATTGATATTAAAATCCAAATCCAATTGCCAGTCAATTTCAGGCCCCGTTTTAATATGTGCATTCAGAATATCATGTATAGACTCTGATTGTCAGAATTTGAGATAGAAGGTGCGTATTTATACCTCTTGCTGTTACCAGTCAATGTTTCTGCGACTTCCTATTGGTGTTTTGGTTGAAGCTGTTCTCCACATTCCTTTTTTGAGTCAGTCATAGATGGTGGAAGACTGGTATTGGTTGGTTCTTACTCTGTATTTTGGTGTACGGCAGTTGTTATACTTTTAGCTATACTAGTCCTTGATTTGTATATTCGTTATTCATAGGGTTAGCGATTACTGAAATTAGAAACTAGATTATTTTTGGGGATTTAAGATTCCAAAACTGGAACCGTATTACTAGGCTAGATAGGATGTTAAAGGATCCCTACCTTAAGCTAGTAGCCGAACATTTAGTAACCCCCCCTTTCCCAAATACATTTTCCCTTTTCATTCCTTCTTCAAAGGACGGCTCTTATGGAGGATTCAATCCCAAAACTACAATATCGGAAGCATCGCCATTTTCGAGAGCCCCTCTTGGGAAGTTGGGGGAGGCAAAGTAAGCCGACAACGGATACCTCCCCCAGTAGAGGTGCTCATCGGAGAAAATGGGAGAAGCGAAATAAATTTCTTAAAGCCCAAAAGTCTATGCCTCGAAAGAGACCACCCTTTTAGCAACTTAGGAGGAACGAAAGAATGCCCGACGAGATTTGTAAGCCCCATCTGAGCTCCCTCTATATGTGATCGATCTTCCCATTAATTCATCATCTATACGCTACTTATCTTTCCACTTGTCTGTCCTCTTTTACTCGTGCTATTATACGCTATTCCTACACAACCCATCATGTCTATGTCATCATTTATACACTACATGTTTGATTTTTTTTATTCAGTGATTGAACTATGTGAGAGGAGGTGAGCAATTTGGGATTGGTGAAGCAATCCGATCTGTTTGTTTAAGTTTCTTCTCATTTTAAAGCAGGTGATTTAGTGCAATGATCTCCCACTGCCGGTCTTTATAAGGCGAATAGCTCCAATCAGCCTACGACCCTTCAAGCTACAGGCATGAACACTTGTTCGCACCCCCTCTCCAAACATTGGGTATGATTTTAATACCCATAGTGCATATCTTCCATAAAAACTGGCAAACCCATCATATGCTAGCATTTAAGCCTTTATATTGGTGGCAGAGGAGGATCCTAAACGCTTGGATTTTTATCATGCAACAGGAAGAATGCTATGTGTCTGCTTTTGTACAGCCTGAATCGTTTTGAATGCACCATGAGTGGTCAGATTAGGACTGTAAGCCTCTCGGATTACGCATCGGATTCGAGGTCAGTCGGATGTGTAAGTTTTGGATGACTGATTCTGAAGTATAGTCCAAGTGCGGCTATCGAATTGATTCGCGTATCCAGTAAGTATCGATTGGGCCCTGGTACTCCCCACTGAGTATCATGTAGCAAGCAGTTGATGTGCTAGCGCGGCAAGATAAAAGTTCTTTCGGGGATCGGATCTAGGCTGAACAACACATTTTAATCACCCTTAATGGCATAGAGTGCCTACCAGCTCTGACCTCCGGAGTGTTGGCAAATGCATATACTTATTCCACACCTAGGGCTATGGCAAATCCCTGGATTGAACAATTTCACGGCTTTGTCTTGAGGATGAAACTCTCGTAGATCTTGATTTGTTTGCGTTCAGATCTTCGAATGGGGTGAGACTCTCTTGTTCATGTTCGAAGTATGTCTGAGCATTCCGAGCGGTGGGTACTCCGTGTCAAATTTCCCAAGCATAGTATTCAAGGGGAAGCAAAAGATAATCAAGCAAGACCAATCTCATTCTCCAGCTTCAGACATAGTACAAATGGCACCATCCGGAAATCACAGGCTCTGTAGAAGTCTCTCTTCCTCCTACATCACACCCAGCTTTCTAATTCAGTCTCAGAAACTCTAGTTTTTATAAGCTGGCTTCGTGTCACTTCTCATACTTTCCTCGCACGATTTCTCATTTCAAACCAAGCATCCAACAACCTTGCCTCTAGCTCTGGCAATTTCCTGGCAAGCAAATCTTTGGTCGACATCCATCACGATCACAGAGCAAAACCTCCCCCTCCTTCCCCCTGCGCTCGATATCGAACACCACACTCTCTCAAATTCCAACAAAGTATCAGATACCCGAGGCCGGGCTTGTCCAATACCATTCGCAGCATCTCAGTTCCAGTACTACCATAGATAATCTTCTCTTGTAGCACCAAACTACCTACGAATATGGTAGTCTGGTACATTTCGGCATGTGGAGAGAGCGACTCAAGAGGTGATTGAGGGAAATTGGAAAGATCCGTCTGTGGCGACGAGGAGATAAAGATGAAGATGGAGATGGAGTGTTTAGGGCTACCGAGATATAATCTGAACAGTGCTTTACTGAGCTTCGTTGCGCAATACTGCAAAGCTAGCTAGCATCTAATCGGGTCCGTCATTAGGTTGTGTTTAACTTCTCCCACCCGTCCTAATTGGGGCGATTTCGTTGCGTTCGCATCACCATAAGGCTAGAAGACTGATAGTTGAACGCTAGGGATTCATTCTACTTGTTGCATGTCGTTATGTGGATGATGACTGAAGTGGAGCCAAAACCAGCTGGGCTTGACATTTTTCGTGTGTGTGGTTACAATGGCTTTATGTTAAAGTTTTCTACATTCTAGTTGATTGAGATAAGTAATTGCGGCATTCCTTCATGGGGCTGAATTGGATATGCTACTAAATCAATGCAGCTTTTTTGTTTCTTTTTTTGGCTTGATGCTTTGATCAAGCTTCGAGCGAGCAGAAATGCTATAGTCCAGATACCACTCTCTCACTGCTTATTACATATCTATGGAGGGGTTGTGAATGCATGGGATAGTCCAAGGTTAGTATCATACTATTTCTTCACTAATCATTAATTCTCAATTGTTGCATATCTCTTCTTTGTAGCAAATTTAGGTGCCTGCCACCCCCTTTTCGTACTATTCGTCCCATCATTCTTACAAATTACAACCCAAGCTACGGAACCTACAACCTTTGCAAATAGTACGGAAATAAGAGATTCACGCCCAATTTGAATAGTTCATAAATTCACACATACAAAGTTTCAAGCATGAGTATTAGAGTGAGACTCGGGTGAAGGTTTTGTGGAAAGGGGCTTCATCTTCTCTTTCTCTCCCCATAATGAGTTAGATAAAGATAAACTAAACCCCTTTGTATTTCGAGTCGGTGCGTCTTCTCGATCGGGTTATAGGATGGAATAAATCAAAACAAGGAATGGTCTTACTGGTACCTAGCGATTGCCGTGAAAAATTCTTGGGGAGTGCGAGAGCGTCAGCAGGGGGGGGGGGTTAGATATTGAGTTCCCCAGTAGTTGGTTTATGGATTACATGAGGTATTTCGGGTGTATGGATACCAAAGTCTAGAGTAAAACATTCCAGTATTGAGAATACACACTAGCAGCACATGTTGTCAAGTTAAGATTCGAGGATTTTATTAGGTAGATGAGGATATCTATCGAGGAGGACGAAGTCTGCATGGTACAAACTGGAAAATGACAAGAGCGTTGATGTGATATCTTTGTTTAAAGTGTTTGCGGTTTGTGATTGGTCATGCACTTGGGAGCTCTCTGCTCCTGTGGGTATCTCGTACTCGCCATCTAGCATGCACGCATATCGCATACACCACGATATAAGCAAGAGCAGACAAACTCACACCGACCGGGTCCCCCGGTTCGTTTATAGAAGCGCTACGCAGAGTTATAGTATCTACCTCCTGTACTCTCACCCCGTCCTATCTTGACTATCGGGGCTTTGTAAAGAAATAGCAAACATACAGATGGCAAGACTCTAGACGCGACGTCTTGCGCTCTCCATGCCCACCTTCATATACTTGCATGTATATACTATAATAAATGATCAGGGTCCGTATCCGATGGAAGCTGGTAATGCTTAGTGAAAGCCAACCAACACTTCTCTCGCTGCATCATCAAGACTCGGGGTGCTTGTAAGTTTGCTCTCCTATTTGAGCATATGTACACGAGCAGAACGTGGTTCTGACTCAGGGATATCATCGATGCGATAAGGTCTTGATCCATACATACTTCAACAGGAGAACTTTCTTCCCATACCAACGACAAGTAGCATAATCCCACAGACAGCATTCCTCCATCTCAACTCCCCCACCCATAAAACAACAACAGCAGCCCAGCTCAGCAAAGGGTCAATCCAAACCCAACCTACCACCGCTGCGCGAGGATATTGACTCACGCCTCCTTCGACAGACGACTCGGAGTGAGGATCGAGTCCGCCATCCCCCTATCCGCCTCTCACAATGAACGACAAGCACGTCGCACACTCGTGCCGCGTAAATGATCCCAACTCCTGAGTTGCCTCGTCTTCTGCATGTGTGGGGTCGATAGTCTTTGCTTTTTATTGTTCCTCGTTGTCATATCCACCCGGTTGAAAGGATAGATAGACAGGCAGGTAGATAGGTAATTTGTGTATGTGTGTATGTATGTATGAGGGCTCTTGTTCAGGGAGTGATAATATCTCAAGCAAGGATTTAGATTACACTCCCCACGCAAACAAACAATGCGTATGTATGAATGTATGTATGTATGTATGACTTGACCCCAGGTCTCACGCATCATTGGTAAATATCTGGAAATTGTTTAATCTATCCGCGTCGCGTCCAACGATTGGCTCTGTAAGGGAAGAAATCCTTTGCAGTAAAAGAACCCTTCGCCAATATGGTAGATACCAGAATCAGGGGGGAGATGGTGGAAGATTTCCACTGGACCCGGGTCCACTTCCATGGATTCTGCAGTTCTTCATGGAATCTGGACTGTAGCTCATCCGTAGCGAGATGCGCAGAGATGCCCAACATGTAAGGATTCCTGACTCGTGCCTATCATGTCGGCGATCACATGTTTTATCCTTGGCAGATACTGCATATTCACATTCACATTCACATTCGCACGCACGACACATATTTGCGGCGAAAAAATGACCCGCTCGCTCTTCCTTTTTCCTCACCCGTCCACCCGTCCAAGTCTCAGTCAGCATCATGGTGTGAAGAATTTTAATGAGACAGGAAGTGTCACCGAGGAGCTGAATTCAAGGAAGTGGAAATTGCTTCGCCTCACAATATCGAAATCCACAAATCCATGATTCCTTTTCGATGCAATCCCCAAACCTTAAAATGAGATTGACTGTAGCCTATTGACGCCAATGAAAGTTGACATTTGGGTTTGGCCCCTAGTCCTCGAGCTTCCCGAGTTAGTGAAAATCTCTGGTCTCTGGTACGTGCGTACCCCGTGTTTCAATCTCTCCTTCAATTAAAGCTTTGGAGCTGAACTACCTATGTGTTGTTCATGCACATTGCACATTGTACATTGCAGATTATTGATAATGGGGCAGTGATCTCACGAGGGGGAGCTCAGACCTGCCCTTTAGATCAGACCGAACAGCAGATGCACATCGCTTCCGGATTCGAGGCTAAAGATGCTAAAACGTAAGGTTATTCGCACATCCAGGATCGCGAACAAAAAACTTTTGTGATTCACCTTGCAGTCCTGGGTCAATGGGAGAAAGCTTACTCGATATGTTCGAGTAGTCTGAGTGTGGACAAACTTTTGCCCCATAGCCATGCATATATTAGTGAAGGCTAAGAGACTCTGTTTGGTACAATCTGCAGAAGATAGATGATTGAATTTTTTTCACAATATCCATCTGTATTCATTTCGGGAACCGACATTGTCCGCCTCGTAGCGCTCAGGCCTGCGTCTCTTTCGATTTGTACGACCAACATTGCCGCGAGCGCGAATTGATGTAGATCTCATAGTGCGAGGACTAGAACTTTGAGCCAAGCACCGGACGGAAGTGCTCCGTACGGGAGGGCTAAAAGAGGGAAGTGTAACTTCAAGTGTTGTAGTAAGTTGCAGATTAGAACCACTATTTACTGAAAATAGTTTGGTAACTATGGAAGAGGCACCCAAGATTGTTTGCAGGGCACGGTGGGTGTTCGTACGTTTGAGTTTAGATCAAAAGACTTTAGTCTTTTTGCGTGAGGTGTAAATTGAATTTTCTTCTAGTAGCATGGGGTAGTAGTAGTGATAGGGGTAGTTAAATTATTCGATGGGTGTGTATAAATCAATGATCAATGCAATATTGATTTCCCGCACAGATACCTATAGACTATCTTTGTGTAACCCATGTCGGTGGCTGGATATCCAACTAGGATAATCAACAATATTTTGAAGCAATCAGAAGTCTTGATGTATAGAATAAAGTGAAGAAGCGACGCATAACAGAATTGGGAAGGAGATACGCCCGCACAAATAGAAATGATGGAAATCTACAAAGATGTACGCAGTACCTCGTTTTTGTGCTGTGCCGCGTCTTATACTGCGTAGACTCGTAGTTAGTCAGATATAACGAATGAGGGGTCAAGTTGAAGGACCTGAAAGGAACGAAGTGGGGAGATACGGCAACCATTCCTTTAGAGCCTTGGCTTATGCAGAATCTAGCTTCACCTTGAGCTAGAGTCTCCGAGGAGAGAGAGCACGGAGGTAGGTGATTATTCAGCTCAGGTAGAGTTTCTGACTTTGAAAATATTGATGAAGAAGATCGACCTGTAATTTGAGGTAGATTGTTGTTGGAAACATACATACCATTTTCGCTTATATTCGTTTGAATACAAATGGACTGTTTATTGATCTAACTCTTTAAATCTATTAATAAAGATTTTTTATTATTAAAAAGAAACCCCTTCTCAAGGCCTTAAACCTTTTATCATTTTACAGGAATACTACATCCCGAACTTTATAAGCGGATATTCGAAAATGAGAAGATCGGGTACTTATATCGGCTACATAGTACATACAGACAAATATCTCTCGTGCTGTCAACAACCCGAGAAAGCGATGAACGAATCATCGCGAGCAGCTTGACCCATTCGAGGTATTTATGTTTTTGTTGAGCGTGTAAAACTCGCAAGACTTGCCAAAAGAGAGTCCCATGTAGATATCATCTTCGAACGAGAGACGACATTTGGATTATCATGTACGAAAGAAGAAGTAAATAATGGAGCAATCCGATCTTCGGTTCCTCCAACTATATTTAAGATCATATAAAACATAAACGTATTGAGAAAATCCACTTGGCGAACGGTCTGTATTCAACGGATTGAAGGAATTGGGGTCGGAAAGCGGCAGCAATAATGAGATGACAGGGGATTGATTATTCGAGTTTATTTTTCCATGTATGGAGTAGTATCGACATTGAACCTTCCTTCTGATACTGTTGATACCTCGTCTCTTTCTTTGCCACTTAAATATGAATCGAGTCAAGGCTAAACTTTAATTTACGAGCGTTATACGAAGAAAGTTAGATTATTAGGAACGGATTATCTCCCGTTCCATCTTTGCCAAATTTGGCTACCGACCAGCGATCCAAATAAGTTTTTGTTCTATTATTTCGTGCAGTTATTAACGAAACAAAACGCCATGGTTTCTCTCGTTAGTTCTATGGGGATGGAGATGAAGATGCCAAGATGGAGATGTTCTTTGGACATTGAAATGTTTTGATTGGCAAATGAAAGTTACAATCAGGTAACACAAACACAAACGCGATAAGAATTCCGGATAGATATTATATTAGATATTAGATATGTGTACGGAGTATGGGATCTTCTAATTATTCAAAAACGTCCAGGTTGTAGACGAGAGGGAAGAAGATTTCCGGTCGTTTTACGTACTGTACTGTATCATCATTTCGCCGAAAAAGGATTTACTACATGGGAGGCTGGTCAGAAAATCAGAATCAGGTATGACCGTATGAGCATCAAGAAAAGCATGGCATGGCATGGCATGGTATGGTATGGTATTATTGTATAGTATGGATGGCATGGACATGGACATGGACACATGAGGGGATTGGCAACTCAATTCATGCGTTTTCAATTCCAAATTCTGGATCCCTTTACTCCATTCTCTCCATTCTTGGTCCAAAACCAAGGTTTGGGGGCTAAAATGATTGGGTGATGTGATTTTCGTGATCCCCATACTGTTTAGTATTTACATTGTTTGGTCCGAGAAATAATGGAT
Organism: Myriosclerotinia duriaeana; assembly: GCA_002162615.1. Lineage (NCBI taxonomy): Eukaryota > Fungi > Ascomycota > Leotiomycetes > Helotiales > Sclerotiniaceae > Myriosclerotinia > Myriosclerotinia duriaeana. The sequence goes on from NGKI01000001.1 coordinate 3,380,435, forward strand.
GTTTTTACTCGGTACGTATGTGTGGGTGCTTTCAAGGATTCTTTGTGATTCTCATATCAATTTGTTTCGTCAAGATATACGAGGACTCCAGGGCTTGGAGTCCGAGGGAAGTGAAGAGATGGAGGATGTCGATGGGGGATTGTGGATAGCTGTGTCATTCGAGTACAAGAGAGTAGAAGATTGGTGGCGCATCATTCAATGATGAATAGATATTGGAAGTGGATATACCTTTTATCCAAATATGCGGTGAAAACTTTATGAAATGTGATATGTCATATTTCCACATTTCACCGCAGTCAAAGGTTTCTTGGGCAGCGAAATACTTTTGCTCGTGGAAGATTCTTAATTGTCGTTGCCGTTGCCGTTTCTCTATGATGAAGTTATTATTGAAAGGGTTCGTTGATATCTACCTATATATATATATATATTGAAATCTGATACTAGTACTAGCAACTACTAACTACTGATATAGTCAGTTACTATTAGATCGCCCCTAAATGGCGATCTATCTAGTTTCATATTTCCCCTGGTTCTTTAGAAATTGGCGTCGCTCTTAAAAATGATGCTTTTCCCAATTCTCATTTCTCTCTTTTTTAGTAAATGTCGCTTCCAGCCTTCCACCACTCACAGACATGGATAATAGACAATTAAACCAAAAGCCTGCTAATGGATTCCCATGACCGTTATGTCGGGAATGCTACTGCGGGTGAACGATTTTAGTAGACCTATAGCCACGACTTAAGTGCACGACAGTACCATAAAAATGCTTATCCGAGAAACTAAGATCTTAGATATATCAAGGTTTATTTTGAACGACATGTCTTCAAACTTCAAAATACCTTCAACTACAACCTCAACCTCAACATCATCAACCTCATCATCATTATCGTCATGATCATCATGTATAATCCGGTCAAACTTTATGACATTCCTTTCATATCCGGGGATCACCGAAAATCATAAATCCAAGTCGCCTCGTACCAAGTCACTCATTCTCCTCCCACCTTTGCATCTGCGCTCATTCAGCCACACATCTCACCGAGTGAGGAAACCTGCAGGCGAAGAACCGCATATCACATCCATCCTAACCCTTGCCAAAGTAACAGCAAATAAATGTAAGATAGTTGTTGCTTTGCATTTGTAAGTTTGTGATATGGTGGTCACAGCTGTCAATGTCCGCCCTTCCGAAAATTATATTCGATGAAGGATAGATTTGCAATTTGTTTCTCCTCTTTCAGTTGATGTTGCGAGTTGAGTTGTGGAGTACGACTGTACGACAAGATAGTGAAGCCGAAGGTAAAATTGTTTTTTTTTGTATGATTACTTATTATTATCCGTCCTTTGAAGATAGGGAGGGATAGGCTTCAGCCTTCAAGATTATTAAAACTATATATTTCCAATAGTTATTCACTAGGTATTCTATATGAAATCCTAAAAATTCTTTGTATAATTCTATAAAGCTTGACAACCTAACTTATTAGATGGATTTATAAGATTACTTTATACATTTGCTGATTATAATATAATAATCCACGCTGCTCACTCCGTCCTGTCGGCGGAAGTCACGGACAATTGATCAATATCCGAATTGATCATCTTTTAATCATCATAGAAGACGAATTCATTATGGAACAAGAGTGGAGATGAAAAAGTCGTAAAGAGGGGAAGAGGGCGGAAGAGCAGGGGATTTTGCGGATATAGAGCTTGAAAGTGGGCAAATTCCCCCCCCTGGTGCCATGTCGTCGAGCATTTTGGTCAGCTGAGAGAGACAAAAAAAAGTGATTTGATGATGTTAGTGACATGCATGTTTGTAACATTCGCAAATCGTACTCGCATCGATTGCTCTTCACAGCATTTAAATCCGATGTGTGATAACTTCCATCGTCAATCTCGGCAAGCTGGATATACTCGTCCCAAATGAGAAAATGAGAATCAAAAAAAAAACGCAAGGTGATTCATCTGGATTCACGCGTGTCAGCCAATAAACACGCCATTTTGTTGAGAATGGAAGGAGGACAAACTGTTGTTCCGACGAATCCAGTAAATCCCCGAAATATCTATTGTGACAGAAAAAAAACAACCACGAATCATTCATTGGTAAAGTAGTGAACCAGCAGCGGTAAAGAAGAGAAGAAATATCTGTCAACTTATGAAGCTCGCCACCACTCATTGGCACTCCATTCCTGCGCGTTGGTTACGTACACAGATCAAACGGGAAAACATCTACATATCACATGCCAATCAAAAGAGAGATGTACGGAGTTGAGAGACGATGAAGGTTCGGTTCGGTTCGTTTCTTCTCAGTGCAACAACCACAGCATCCTTCAATGGATAGGTTATTGTTCGGAGGAACAAATTTTCCTCGTCGCACACCCCAGATGGTTGATCCGCATTCAAGGTACATGCATTCTTTGGAATTTTCTATGATGGATCATGGATTCATAGTCCATGGAGTTGCCTCACCCGGATGACAACTCATCCATCAGCCCCA
>NGKI01000001.1:3382931-3397547 GCA_002162615.1 Myriosclerotinia duriaeana
CCCTTCATTGTCCAAACGAGAAACGAGAAACGAGAAACGACAGCTTGACAGGGAGGTTATTTCTGCTGCCAAGACACATTCAGAATTATGCATAACTCATCGAATGCGACGGTATCTTAGATGTGTAGTTTTTATCTATTACTAGATGATGCCAATCGAATCAATCGATCATGTAGCAACTCTCACCATCTGCATGTAGGTATCATTTGTAATCTTTCTGACTCGCCCTCCATTATCCTATCGTCACAACATGCTCAATCGTACATGATGAAAATCCTAGAAATTGCTTACCAGTATTCTGATTCGAGACCCATACTGTATGATCGCATTCAGGCTCAACTCATCCATAATGGTAACTCGAAAGGTATTTGGTCAAAATCTCTCCATCCTTTGATAAAACGTGGACCCCCTGGGTGAACTAAGAACTTTGATTGAAGAGTGGTTGAAAAATAATATGTCACCGACTGACGTCCTTGAGCTTTTAATCCTAGTCAGTCTCTTGGTGATATCTCCCGTGAAATCTGGCCGACCGCTGGCTATACCAACTGGGCATACTGACTGGCCTATAAGGCTATATCATTCGTTCTATTCGTTACATCTTGAATCCTTGGCACACACCCCCATCCACACCTCCTCTATTTTTTTCTGACGCTAAAAGGACGCATGTCCAGGGGTTGACACGCATCTCTCGGCCCAGGTTTTTCCAAAATATTTTCCACTAGAACCCCAAATACCTTCTAGTTATCATTCGTCCGAGTAATTTGGTGGCCGACTCGAAGACCACTCGAACCAGATCAAAGATCCTCTAATCCTTTCCCGAGCTCCTGGTCCCTTTTACTCCAGACTCTTAATTACTTCCCTAGTCCTCCTTCTTCCTAGCTTTCACTCTAGCACATCCCCAGAAAGACGATTCGATTCGGTCGCAACCGACGGTGAAGGGGGAAAAAAAATTAAGTGTTGAACACAAAGCAGGGTCATTACGCCGCACGCACGTCAGTAGTCTCCCTCCCACCTCCCCATCCATATCCATCTAGCACTACTGTACTGTATTGCTTGTGCCCTGTTATGACCTTATTATTACGACCGACGACCCTTCTCAAACTAACTAAAGCAACTAGGTACTAGACTTGGATTGGAGTAGCACCATTGTCAAGACTTGAAACGAAGCGCGCGATTATCTATCGGCAGAAACAAACGCCAACCCAGGTACTGGATCTTTAGCTCTGGCTTCATCTCTTAGACTAATTATTTTTTTCCCCAGAGAATCAATCATAGTCTCATCGCGTACCGCTCGTCTGGGTCGCCTATACAAGCGTTATTCAACCATCCCCTCCATCAACATCACCGCCACACACTATCGGCATAGTGTAGTGCGGATAATATTAGAATCGTCTAATTCTCAAATTCCTTCCGTTCAACCCCTTGACCTAAAAGCACTTTAGGCTTCCTGTCGAACAGTCAATTGGTCATCACGTGTATAGTATTAGTTTCAGGACTATTTACTTACTGCTATTATTCCCCATCAACAAATTTATATATTTTTGTGAAGGGATTTGCCAAGGAATTCATCCGAGGCTTTTGATAGGTATTTATCTATATCTACCTCTACGCTAGTCACGGTAAGTTAGCTTCCATCAAACCAACCTTCGGGTATGAGAATAATATCAACAACGATATCGATATCAAATCAATCTCAATATCAAAGACTTTTTGAGGCTCTGTAGGAAGAAGGTCTTTTGATCTCTTCGTCAAGAGTGCATTTGCGCCTTATGCGCATTTGCTTCAATTCCATTTTAATTGATTCCATACTGACAGATAACAAGTTGTCTTCAAGATTAATAATTTTTGCGGGCCCAACACAACTTTTTATACAGTCTTCAGTCTTCACTCGCTCTGCCACCCCCAAGAATTTCAAATCCACATCACAACACACAGTACCAAAGCACCTTTGTGACTAGGCACAATCTCGATCCTTTATCACGAAGATACGAATTCGAAGTCTGCAATCGCACACGCGAAAGTATCTGCTTCTCGACTCTTGACCTTACTTCAGTCCTCTTACTCGAATAATTTCTGTTGACATAAAAGAGGGTCCGACGCGTCTTGAGAATTTCTGCCGTTTGCCCGGTGAAGAACAGACACAACACCGAGAGAGATCAACACCACCATCATCAATACCAAGCTTTGTGACTTGTTGTTGATCATAACGCTAGACTCCTCGATACCCATAACCAACTACTGCAAGGTTAAGAACCATCAACGCCAGGAATCACACCAACGATACTTGATTTGGAAGAGCTGCAGCACAGAGTCCCATTATTATTTCGGATTTCGAGCTCAACCCTATGAAATAAAGATCAGACGGACAAAAGAACCACACGAGACGCCAGCCATCAGTAGCAATTACAACGGCGTTGATTTGACAAGTGACGGTAAAGCGAAAAATCCATACGTTAAATTCGATCCCGAGAAAGCGCGTTTCAAGTACAACGTCCTTCTCCGAGTGAATTGAATATAAAATTTGACTGCAGTGTTGAGCAAACTCTCAGCTTTCTCCAAACAGCGAGTCCTGACGGAATTTTTGAACTACCTCCCCCCTCAGAAGACATTCTGTCATTCCGATCTCGGTTGGAAATTGATCTAGATTTTCGTGTTATTTGAAATACTTTTGAGATCGGCTATTCACTCTCACCTCCGTCACTCCGTGTTCTGGGCCTCCATCATCATCATCATCGTCATTCTTATCATTGAGACGCAATCCACCCACTCCACTGTGACACTAAGGAGTCGATACATGCTGCAAAACCCGAAAGATCAAGACGCTCACCCAGGAGTGAGCCACCCCATCCATACAAGACATTGAGATTTAGGTTTAGCGGCCTCTCATACTCTTACTCAAACTCAACCAGAATAACTTAATACTGTGTGCGAAAAGAAGGTTTGAATCGTGGAATCCCGGGAAGCATTGTGTTTTGGCCAAGAAAGATTTGTGAAGATCCGCAACTAGATCCCCCCAGACTCCCAGAGCTTCCTTCAAGGTTCACGCTAAAGGTAAACATGATTTATTACTACAAGATCCTCGCGTTCATCAGCTGATCACTAATAAATCATAGAAGTTATTCCCAATCTCATACCAACCATCATCTACCAAGTGGGGGGCATCTATCTGGATTCTGGACTTGGCGTCAAAGCTTGAATTCCACCACTTGCAACACCTTAACCAACAGTATAGACGGAATAGGGCCTACAGTTGAATTCCAATCATAGTCCTATCAAAATTCACTGTTGAATTTTATCAGGCCTCACGAAACATTCATTCATACAGTCACGAATCAGTAATCCACCATTAATCGCGCGCATTCAATTCCAGTCTCATTGGAAGAAAGACAAGGATCAATTGATTGGTTTCTACCTGTTCATTATTTGTAGAATCCGAACAATCACCAGAGGACTACCGACCGGTACAGCCAATAATACAGTCACATCTTTCTTTGAAAGACAAGACGATACAGGAAAAAGAAAGAAACTCAAAGTGCCCCACACTCACTCGCATTATTTATTCACCAATCCTAGGACTGGACTGGACTGGACTGGACTGGACGTGACATAAGGGATAAACATAGGAAATTATCTATTTCCCATCACTCCTTCTTACATTACCATCCTGTCCAATTTCCATCTAGGCGCGGCCGAGGCAAACATCATCCATCCATCCATCCATCCATCGGATCAATTACTTCCTACTCTGAGTAAGGCGGGGTGGATAAGAATAATCCATTTACTAATAAGAAGTAAGAAGCTTGGCAGTTCTCTCTCTCCCACCAGCCAGGGCCACCACCTACCTAGGTACCTACAATCTGCAAGTCTGCAAGTCTAGTTCCACCTAGTACAACACTACCTTAGTCTACCTACGAGTCTACGAACAAAGCGAAAAACTCTAAAAGCGCACAGACATTAATTTATTATTCCGGCTGACTTTTGAGATATTGACACACCCACATATTCACTAAAAATCGACATTTGCACGCACCTGTCTGTGGACGCACGTATCATATCATATCATATTATTCATTCATTCATTTATTTATTTATTCATTATTCATTATTCATTATTAAATTTGATCATTGGTCTGGGAATTCCAGGTTGAATCAATTGATTGATCATTGATCCATATCATTGATCCATATCATTGATCGTACCTACCCACCTCCCTCTCTACCTTATTATTTTACCTTACCTAACCTTACCTAATCTAACCTCTCTCTCTACCTTACCTATCCTGGCTGATTTAAAAAGTTGGTTGAGTGGATACGGTATCCATCCTGGTTATCTCTTTTTATTTCAAAATCGGCATCGGTAAAAAAAGAAAAAGATTTTGCCACCTTCCCGCTTTTATCGATTTTGCGGGTGAGAAACGAATAATTGAATTGAATTGAATTGAATTGGAGAGATTGATTGATTGAATTAACTCGATTTGATTGGATTTGATTGGATTTGATTGATTGATTGATATCAATTGAATTGAATTGAATTGAATTGATCTGAATTGATCTCTTCTTTTTTTTCTTCTTCTGTTTGTTGTGGAGAAAGATTTGGAAATTTATTTCATAATTTCCTCATCACCAGCCAATTCCCCCAAAAAATTCAATATTATCCATTTCAGAGTTTAACTTGCTGAGGTTATCTCTACCATTTTTTTTTTTCACCATTACCTACAACATCAGCAGCATCAGCATCGGCATCAGCATCAGCATCAGCCACTTACAAGATTCTCTCTTGTTATTACTTTTGACTTTCTTTCCCCAAACTCTCTTCTTAGTTCAAGGTTATCTTTTTTAGCCTTAATATTAAGAAAGTTCCCCTCCTCCGTTGAAGAAGAAGAAGAAGCCGCCACTTTCTTCACAAACCAAGCGTATATCGCCATCACCATCATTATTTCCCACGTTTATTCACATACACCGGACCCTTTTACATCCACCGTACAGCACAGTCATCCTGGATATTCATCCATCCATCCATCCATCCATCCATCCATCCATCCATCCATTCACCTTGGAAACTCGACCTACCTACTCTAGTTTACTCACTAGTCACATCGATCGCCATCTGACACTTTACTACTTGAGTAGTAACTTGACTCGCTCACACTAGAGAGGCTCGACGATAAGCTAGGACATCCGGAATCCATCTTCTAAACTTAAACCAAGCTTGGAACATCAGAATATACTGAGAAATCAAAACTTTGAATGATCGCATTATTATCGCAGAAGTCTTGGTGTGCCGGGAACTAGGTAATTTAAACTTTAAATCCCCGCTTAGTCTACCTCTACCTCTACCTCTTCCTCTTCCTATAAGAAGACTCGAGACTTCAATCATACATACCTTTTGCTTTCACCCTCTTTTCATCCATTCTCCAAAAAAAGTCCCCAACTACAATTACAACCAATACTTCAAAGTCCGAGCACTATACATACTAGCACAACAATAATACGACAAATAGGCATAGCCCGAATTACACATCCCAGATCTTTTTCGCTGGATTATGTCCTTGGTCTCATCGCAATATCCACTCAACCATCTTTCCTTAATCACAAGGAACGACGAAGTTGAGCGCAAGAATACTCCAGACATCACAGAAGCAAATTTAAGTGCACTTTTAGAAGCATATACAAACGGTCAGAAACACCCCTCTATGGAACGAGGTTCTACCGCATACACGCAGTCAGGTTTGCAAACGTCCTATCCGCACGCGTTCACAGACGCTCAATCTGAAGAATCAACTGCAGATACTCCATCTGCTGCGCAGTATACACCACATCAAGAAGTTCGATCGAACAACTACTCAACATCAGCCACTCCCACGTCGGAATACGGAGCTGCCTACCCCCCAACTTCGGCACGCTCAGCCAACTTTCCTGATCATTTACAAAGATCATTTCATTCAAGCAATCATAGCAGTAGTAGTGGAGGAATGGCTCAACCAACAAGTCCGTCATTACCTTTGCAAGATGGTCGTTCAAACCATCAAACCCCGCAAATCAAATCTGACCAGGATGTTCCTATAGATCCATCAATTGCTGCCGCCAGCCCAACTTACCCAGCGCACGGCGGTCAACATTCTCCTTATCCCACCCAAGATCAAATGTCGTACAGCTACGGTCAACAACAGCACACCGGCGGCGCCATGTATCAACAGCCAAGACCCAATTGGTCGGATTACCCAACTGGTCACCCAGCTCATCATGCAGCTCATCATGCAGCTCCCCACGCCGGAATGGGCTACGCCGTCAGTGGTGCCCCGGCTCCAGCTCCAACCGTTACCGCCGCTCCAATTCATCATCCACATGGACGTTCAAATCAAGTAAGTCCTACCTTTTAAGAGATGCGCATCTATCCCCCACTGGGCGCGAACGCGTATTCCGTGTAGCAGGTCCAGGTGCATGTCCTACCGATTCTCTTGAAGTATGCAAAGAATCGGCGCGTCTTTTTCCTGACAATTATTCTCCCACTCCCACTTTCCAAGAGGACCGCTTAGATTTTAACAATTATAGCAGGTTTATTCCTTTGTTCCGATCCCTGGCGCTCAACAACACAAGCGTCCTAGAAGACGTTTTGAAGAAATTGAACGGATGTATAAGTGCGGCTGGAACGGATGTGAGAAAGCATATGGTACATTGAATCATCTCAATGCACACGTAACAATGCAAGCCCACGGTACCAAGCGTACACCTGAAGGTATGTTAATTTTTATCTGATTGCTTTTCCAATGTGCAAATAACCCTGTACATCAAGGGAATATTGATTCAAGAATTATTTTTCTTGCATTTTTCAAGGTTCATTTAGTTCCCATGCATAGTTGTGTTTGTGATTATTTAGGGTGGTTTTAGTCTGTTGTTCGCAGATGATCTGCAATTGGCGTCAAATTAGGTCTGACATCGGCCAACCTCATCCCACTAGCAAGGGTTAACCATCTAGGCGGTATCTGTTGTGCAACATTGGCAAGCTAACGTCTTTGCTTATAGAGTTCAAGGAAATTCGAAAGGAATGGAAACTTCGCAAGAAGGAGGAGGAGAACCAACGCAAGGAGGCTGATACTCGTGCTGCCGCCGCTCCCGAGATCCCAACTTCCGAGGGCGGAGCTTCCCAAGGTTCCTATGCTCCTGCTCGACAACTGCCACCTATCAGTGGTCCTATCGGTTACCAACCTGGTGCTCAAGTTCCAAACCAGTACCAACAACAATCGCAACCACCATCTTCATCCGTTCAACAATTACAACAATACAGTAATGGTCAATCCCATTTGGATCAGTATAGTGGTTACCCAGCCTCGCCTTATGGCTCCTCAAATCATATGTATAGCCACCAATGTTATTATCCCCTCATTTCTCATTGATTGATTACAAGCTAACCCTTTTCTTTAGCAGCTAACTCAGCTCAACCCAAGTACGAGCATTAGATTAATTTCGCACATGTATCATATGGGTTTTGCTTTGGTTTTGCTTTGGTCTGCGAGTTTAATTCTTCAATTTTAGACATACTACCTACAATTCGGTTCAGCACCGTACACATGATGCGCACGCTTGATGACCATTTGGTTCACGGGGTGGTGGTGGGGCTGCATTCTCTGGCATTTTGTCCTAGGGAGGGCAATACATGATCTGTTATTTTGTTTTGGGGAGGACAATGGCATGATCTGTTATTTTTCTTTTATTCGGTACACAATCGGCAGGGGGAGTTGTCTTTAACAATGCATCATGGTGTTGAATCAGGTGGAGCTATCAGGCTTCATGATTCATCAAAACAAAAAGGGCACCCTTGGCTTTAAAGGAAAACAAAGATGGGGGCACGTCGTACAACTTTTCAATCTTCGTTTCCCCTGTTTTTATTTTGGGTGTTAGCCAATCCGAAAGTGTGCTTTCGTATTTGCTGAGCTGCGGTTATTATTTTTTTCGTGTTTGGTTCGCAAATGCGTCGTACATCGTCGGATAAATCAAGTCAAGATTCTTTTCCCCCCAAAAAAAAGATGAAAAAAAAAAGGAAAAAAAAAAAAGATCTGTTTACATTTGCGCGTGTGTTTTATTTATCGTTGTATGATTTGCATTGACTTAATTATCTGGTATTATCAATCGTTCATCGTAGACTGAGTATTGTATTTACAAAGATGATTGACTTTTCGTTGATCTAGTTATACTTCTTAGTTTACCTTGCTTATGAGCATGTGTGAATGCATCACAGAATGATTAATTTCATGGTCTGGCTGTACTATCACGACGTCCTCCCCTTTGGTTTAAGCATAGTGTGGTGTAGTTTATGCGGCGACATTATTGTCACTAGCATTAAAAATGATTAATTTCATGGTTTGGCTGCACCCGTCAACTAGTGTTTTCCAGCTAATTTGGGCGTGGGTGGTATGGTTTTTGCGCGTTGCCAAGTTTTGCATCACTGGTGATTTAGTTGGAAGGGGGTGGGTGGGTGGTAATGATGGATAGGGAGGAGGGATGAGGAGGATTAGGTGGGGTGGTGGTAATGATGGTGATGGGAGGGATTTGTTCTTCTCGTGGGAAAGCATACTATGGTGCACTTTGTGGACCGATGACTGGTATTTTTCCTGTTGGTTGGACATGGGGGGTATGGTTCATCGGCAATTTTGGGGGATCCAAGACAGGAGATGATTAAGTTCATGGTCTGGCTGTGCCTTGAAGTGGTCTTTTCTATTGATTGGACATGGATGGGATGGTTTTGTCGGCATCATGGAATCGCCATTACAGAAATGATTAAGTTCATGGTCTGGCTGTATCTCTCTTATAAGTTTATTTTTGGTATTGATGGAATTATTGGATAGGAAATATGGATAGGAATAATGGATAGGAATAATGGAAAGGAATAATGGATAGGAATAATGGGTAGGAATAATGGATAGGAATAATGGATAGGAATTATGGATAGGAATTATGGATAGGAATTATGTATATAGGATGGATAAAGAAAAAATTTAAAAAAAATTGATAATATAAAAGGTCGAAAGAAGATGTAAAGATGTAAAGATGTGAAGATGTAAAGATGTGAAGATGTGAAGATGTGAAGATGTGAAGATGTGAAGATGTGAAGAAAGTTTAAGTATTAATAAGGGGTTTGGTATTTATTGTTTAAATTTAAAGTAGAAAGGATGGAGAGATGGAGGGAGGAATGGAGGGATAAATAAATAGATAGGTGAAAGGATGAGTGGATGGGTAAATGGATGGGTGGATGGATAGATGGATAAGATAGATATGTTTATATATATGATAAGGGAAGAGGGAGAGGGAGAGGGAGAGGGAGGAGGGAGGATGTGTATTATGATTAGGAAATCGTGAAGGGGGGGAGGGGGGAGGAGGTAGAGAGGTAGAGAGGTAGAGAGGTAGAGAGGTAGAGAGGTAGAGAGGTAGAGAGGTAGAGAGGTAGAGAGGTAGAGAGGTAGAGAGGTAGAGAGGTAGAGAGGTAGAGAGGTAGAGAGGTAGAGAGGTAGAGAGGTAGAGAGGTAGAGAGGTAGAGAGGTAGAGAGGTAGAGATTTAGAGGGTTAAGTTTATATTGATATTGATGGAGATATTAATATTGATGGATAATAGTTTTTTTGGTTTGGTTTTTTGGTTTTTTAGTTTTTTGATTTAGGTTCGGTGGAGAAGGCAAATGTGAATGTGAATGCGAAAGCGAAGGCGAATGCGAAAGCGTAGAGATGAGGATGAGGAAGGGATGGGATGAGGAAAGGATGAGGAAGGGATAAGGAAGGAATGGGATGGGGGATTTTAATGAGATATTGGAATTAGTTTGGTGGGGATTGGAGATTGGAGATGAAATGAATTGTTAGAGTTGTTGGAGTTGTTGAAGTTGTTGGAGTTATTGGTTTATTAGTGGTGATGTGTTGGTTTAGGTTTGAGTGTATAAATGTTAGGGTAAATATAAGTGTAAGTGTAAATGTAAGAGTACGTTCGGATCGATTTTTATTAAACATTAAACCTAATATATTAAAGATATTAAAACTAATATAATATTCACCAAACACGATATTATATTTAATATATATTAGCTCTAATATGTAGTTGAAATATTTCGATCCGAATGTGATATTAAGCTTAATGAAATATTGCGCTTAATATTTTAAACTAACAAATGTTTTATTATTCTCTTATACAATAGCTAATAACAATTTTGATTAGCTTTTAACGGAGGGCAAAGATTTAATACCTGTACGTAGTGCTCTCTACGAACCTCTAGCTTTTATTATTATTATTATTATAATAATAATAAGAGTTTGCAAAGCTAAGATTGAATTAATCGACACTTCTAGTATTTGTATACTTATATTATACGATATTTTCGAAATCTATATTATATTTAAAAACTCTTTTCGCTTTCCGCTAATCTATATAATATTTAAATAAAACAAAACTAATCTCTTTGTTTAATTGAGAAATTGAATTTACAATAGAGTAAAGGAAGTGTTAGAAAAAAAAAAGAGTATATACTCGTTGAAGAAGTATTTTTCGAATTTTTATAAAATAAAAGTTGTAGAAAGTATTAAAACATTGATTTAAAGTTTATTTAAAAAAACTATAAGTTACTTAAAGTTTTATTTTATTTGAATATTAACTTTCCATTTCAACTAATAGAGGAAGAACGTTTTAAAGGTTTAATAATTTACTTAAATATATAGATTAAAAGTAGTTATGTATAAGAAAATAACTATTAAAGTTTAGTTTTAATAAAACAAAAAAGGCTTTCTAGAATATATAAAAGAACTATAATATTATAGAATTAAAAATTTAAGATTATATATTATAAAAAGGCTTTTCTTTTTCTTAAAAGGTTTTTTCAAAGATTTTTAAATATATATATAGGATTTTATTATAAACCTTTAACTTTAGTTTATTGTTATACTCTTTAAAAGGTTTCTATCGATGTTTAATAAATATTACTACTACTATTACTACTATTGATTAGCTTTTAACAAATATTTTAAACGAATGTTTATTTTTAATAACTTTATTACTTTTTTCAACACTTTTGTTATTTCTTTAAATATATTAGCCTTATTCAAATATGCTTAAATGTATATTAGCTCAAATACCCTTATTGTTTTGATTATTTGCCTAATATATAAAAAATCGATTCGAACGCACCCTAAATGTAAGTGTAAGTATAAGCGTAAGTATAAGTGTAATATTGATGACGTGATACATGAATGACTTGTTGATATTGATGCTTCAATGACTTGTATATTGTGTATTGTGTATTGTATGTATGGGATTTTTCATCGAACGTTAGGGTTCGGTTGATGGAAAGGGGGGGTTGGAATGGAATGGAATGGAATGGTGTGAGTGGAGTGATGGTTATTGTATTCTGTGCTATCGATAAGTTTCATGATGGTCGGTTTTGATTTTGTAATGGATTGTAGTCTCAAAGTCTCGGATTCTTGGCAATTAGTGTTGTTTACCTTGTTCTAGTTCTGGTTCTGGTTCTGGTTCTTGTTGGGTTTTCTGTGGTGGAGAGCTTGGGGGGGGAGGGAATTGATATGGAAATGGAAATGGTGGATGAGTTTTTATTTGGAATTGTAGAATGCTATCGATCTAGAATATAATAATATCCAAAATCTTGGCAATCAGTGTTGTTTATTTTATTTTAATTTTTGTTATATTTTTATTTTTTGGGATTTTGAAAAAAATAAAGAATTTAAATTAAAATAATTATAAAATAAAAAAAACTTTATTATTATTAATTTTAAAAAAGAAATAAAAGAAAAAAGAATTGAAAATAAAGAATTTTATATATAATAATAATTATTTAAATTTTATATTGAAAAAGTAAATTTAAAATACGGTAAATTACTCTCATACCACTAAAAGTGAAATAAATTACTCTCATACCATTAAAATTAGTAAAATTTTAAATCATTTTATTTTTATACCATTTAGATTCTATACTTCAAAAGGCTAGAATCTAGCCTAAAAAGGTAGATTTTATTCTTTTATTATAAAATCTAAATAAACTAAATTCTACCCCCTTCAACCATAGATTCTACCCCCTTCAATTATAGATTTTATTTTTCAACTATAAATTCTACCCCTCAACTATAGATTCTACCCTTTTAGAAGCTTCGCTAATAAATTAATCCAGCCAAAATTTAAACGAATTGCATTTTCTACCCCACAAATTTTTGCTTTTTTCTTTAACTTTAACTTTTTTATATTATACTTTTTCTATTTTTATATAATACTTAAAGCTTCTAATTTTTAAAAGTTATTGAGTAGGTAATATGTAATGATGTTAATAGTGTACAAAGTATATCGTACAAAATATATCGTACAAAGTATATCATACAAATGTACAGGGTATATTGTATAGGGTATATTGTACAAAACGTATATAATGTAACCAACCTAACTATACAGGAAAACTTTGGCTAATCACCTAATTCACCCCTTTTAAATTAATTTAATAATTTCAATTTTAACAATTAATATTTTAACAATTAATAAAGCTAGAACTTTAAAAGTTATAGATTTAAATTAACCTAATTGAAAAAAGTAATCTAATATAAATTTTATTTTTTGGAAATAGGTAGAATTTATATTTAAAGGGTAGATTCTAGTTTATTTTAGATTAGAATTTAAATAGCATAAAAATAAAATGATTAAAAATTTTATAAATTTTAGTAGCATAAAAGTAATTTATTTTACTTTTAGTAGCATGAAAGTAATTTACCGTTTAAAATAAAATTTTCTAATATCAAATATAGCAAATAAAATCGATATAATTTTATAATTCTATTTAGAAATTTCTTATTTAATTTTTAATTATATATTTATTTGTTTTTATTTTTTCTTTTACAATAGTTTTACTTTTATAAATAATAATATAATAAAATATAAATTTTTAGTTATTCAATATAACTCTTTTTATAATAAATAATAAAATAAAAAAAAATATATTTTGTATTAATATTTTCTTTCATTTGAAAAAATTGTTATAAATATATTATAATCATTATCTATTACATTATTTCTATTTATTACAATAATACTCTTTTTATTTAAAATACAAAAAAAATATTATTATAAAAAAAACTACATTTTTATATCTATTACTATTAATACTTAAAATTATTTTTAATTATATTAAATAACCAACAATCTTTTATATACATTTATTTAAATTTTATTTTATATTATATATAATTTAACAAATTTATCAAATAACCAAATACTAAAAATTTAAATATATTATTTATATTTATAAATAAAATCCAATTTATTAATATTTACTTTAAATAATAACTTATTAAAATTTAAAAATATAAATCAAAAAAATACATTTTTAAATAATAATTTTAAAAATATTATAAAACTTTAATATTTTTTATATAATATTTACTAATAAAATTTCCTTTCATCATTTTAGTTTTATATACTATCAAATAAATTAACTACTTTACTTTTAAACTATTCTTTTATTTAAGTTATTCTTTCTTATCAAAAACAATGATTTTAGCCTACTTATAAAACCACCAAAACTTGATATTTTAATATCAATTTTTTTATAGTATCTTTATATAGTTGCAATAAACTTTTTCAAATTAGTAGTATTATAATATATATTAATAATAAAAATTTAAAATTTTGTTCTTTTTATATTGTATATTATAATAATATAATAAAAATTTATAGTTTATTTTTAGCTATTTTATTTAAAAAGTTATTAATATTTTATAATATTTTCAAATTTGTATAAAATTTATATACAAATTTGAAAACTAGATTTTCAATATTTTATAGCTTTTTATATAAAATAGCTAAAAATCTGAAATTTGATTATATTTTTTAAACTAATATAATAAATCTATAATTAAAATTTTAATTAATTTTATTTATAAATAAAAAAGTTAAAAATGCTAAAAATGGCATTTTTTAGTAAGGAAAGTAGGAAAGTAATCTAAAAGGGGGAGTGGCTCAAAAGTAGGGTAGTTGACTTATATTGTTTATTTAATATCTCAATGACGGAGTTTCTAATATTATAGAAAACCTTGTAGCTATCGCATCGATATACGTATGAGAGAATACCATCTTCTTCTTCAAATTTACCGGCATACCACTGTACTACACAGGTCCCCTTTAATAACCCCCCTTCCCCTTATGAGAAGAATTAATCCTATATCTTATCACGTGCACATTTTTCCACCCAAGTTACCCACTGATGCGGGTTTGATCTTGATTCTCTATCTATTAGCACTTTCTCAGCTTCTAGTCGATATAGAGAATTGATTTGTAATTACGAAGGTCGCGGTCACTATGGTCGAGATTATAGGCTCTTTCAGGGTATATACGCTGAAAGGCCCTATAACCAGTCCACATTTGGCTGTGATTTTCAACTACCCTATAAACTAACGTTTTGATAGGCTATTAGAGCCTGAAGCTTATGCTTAATTAGGATTAGGATTAGGTACGTTGAGCCTATATGAAGGCCTATAGGCTCGCTAAGCCTATATGGGTCCTTGCACAGGCCCTATAGAGCCCAATTCAGCATATATACCCTGTAGACCAATAATACCCTATAGATAATGCTTAGATAAGCTATCAAAGCC
>NGKI01000001.1:3399280-3421799 GCA_002162615.1 Myriosclerotinia duriaeana
TATTTATTTATTTATTTATTTATTTATTTATTTATTTATTTATTTATTTATTTATTTAATACATCTTCTTCTTCTCCTCCTCCTCCTCCTCCTTCTTCAAACATCTATCTAAAGTATAAAAACCTCAAAAAACCAAATCAATTACAAAACTCAAATTTATAATATTAACCTATTAAAAATAAATATAAATATATCTAATAAATATACTTTAATAGAGAAGGCGGGTTGAAAAATACAGTGCTTTAATTGTATATGTATTGCAAAATTGTATAAGAGATATAAAACTATATAAGAAATACAAATTTGTATAAGCGAGAAATTATTATATAATATACTTTATATCAAAACTAAAATATGATATTATAATAATTACTATAATTGAAAGTATAATATTTCTTAAATTATAATGATTTTCTAATACTATAAAAATATTATTATATTGTTAAAATTACTCTAACTTTTATTATAATATAAATTAATATTATAAAAAAACCTAATATAATAATTTATATATTATATAGTTTTTAATCTATATATAGTATTAAATTTATTTATAATAAAAGTTACTATAATTTTTATTGTATAATTTGATATTATTAATATTTTATTTATATTGTAATATTATAGATATTATAAACTCTTTTATATTATATTATTTAAAATTATAGTATTTTAGTAAAAAATGCGGGTTTAAAAATATAGTATTTTTTTAATATAAACAATATTAAAAAATATTAAACTATAAATTTTATTATATTTAATAATAAACTATATAAATAAATATATATTATAAATATAAAATTAAATTAAAAGTAATACTATATTAAAAATTAAACTATAATAAAATTTAAATTAAATATTATAATAAATTATATAAATATTATTATATTATATTAAAAGATTTATATTATATTAAAAGATTTATATTATATTAAAAGATTTATATTATATAAAAAAGTTATATTATATATAAAAGCAAATTATATATAAAAGTAAATTATATATATAAGGTTATATTGTATATATATAAGGTTATATTGTATATATAAGGTTATATTATATATACGAAATTATATTAAAATTTTATATAATAATAAACTTTTAATTATTTTAATATATAAATTTTTTTTAAATAAAATTTATATTAAAAAAAAACATAACTTTTATAATGTAATAGTAATATTCTTGATTTTAATTAAAAAAAAATATTTAAGTAAATATTTAAAAAAAAAACTTTAAATAATATTTGTAATACAAATCTTATATTAGATTCTTTTTTTTTAATCAAAAAAAATAAATCTCTTATACAGTTTACCTTCGCGTACACAGTTTAGCCTCGTATATAGTTTAGCCTTGTATATAGTTTAGCCTTGTATATAGTTTAGTTTTGTATATAATTTAACTTTATATACAATATCCCTTTCTGCTTCATTTAAATACAGTGTTTTGCAAAGCTTTATATAAAAGCTTTTATACTATTAAATTACTATGTTTTGAAACCCGCACCTCCTACTAAAGTACTCTATACAAATATTACAGTATACAAAGTAAATCCATCCTATATACTATCATGTTATATTTCATTATATACTTTAGTAGAGAGGGCGGGTTGAAAAACACAGTGTTTTATTTGTGTACGTATTTGTCGGTATAGTAGTCATGTGAAAACCGTAGCGGAGGATGAGCTATACTAGCTAACAAAGCGCTAATAGTTTCGAGCATATATTTATAAAACTTGCTTTTAATATATTTAGGAATACAACGATTTTTATATACATTAAATTTAAGTACTTACATTTTACAATCAAAACCATTAAGTTGATATTAAAACTAATTAATAATATCACAAATTAAAAGCTTTGGATTTTATTAAAAAGCAATATATCTTTTTATAATATTCAAGATTAGTAATTATTTGAAGAAACTACAAACTTTAAATAATATACATATTAATAACAATATAATTAAAATATACTTATTAAAATATCAAATAATATATTCTATTTTACTTATAAAAACGTTTTATTAAAGAATATTATACAAATAATATACTTAATAAAAATATTCAAAAAGTTTAACTTTTAATATGAATATTGAATTCTACATCAATTATATATTCTTTGTATAAAACAACATACAAAAATCTTATTTTTTTATTTTTTACAATCTATTTTAAAAACTTATTCACTCAAAAACCCTTATTATAAAACCCTACCTAACCTACATTCACTTCTACAAAATACTACGCTTTTCACCAAATTTTTGCTTATTCCAATAAACCCTTACAACTACTATAATACAATCTATTTATTATAAAGTTTTTATTAATAGTACCTTTTTTTCCGCTAATCTAAAAACATTTTTCAAATACTTCTGCAAAATCTTAAACAAAAACAAGGATACCTTTATTAAAATAAACATTTACTCAAATAAAAATTAATAAATATAAAATAAATAAAAATAAAATCTACAATTGGATTTAATTATTTAAAAAGTTTAAATTTAAAAAGCTTAATAGTAATATTAATCCAAAAAATTTTAATAAATATATTAAATTCAAAAAAATTTAGTATAATTATAAAAATATTAATAATAAAAAATTTTTAAAAATATTTAATAACAATTTCAAATTATTCAAATTTTATTATTTTGAAAAATTAATTAAAACAGACTTTTAAAAACTTTGTATTTTGCTAAAAATTAAAAGGATATTTATTAATATAAATAAAAAATTAAATCTTATTATAACCTTTTATAAAATAATATAAAAGAATAAATATAAATTATAAACTAAAAAACAAATAAAATAGCATTTGAAAAATAAAAACAAACTTTTTTTTATAATATAATTGATTTTATATTAGATTATTATAGATTATGGTTATTAAGAAAAAGGCAAAGAGGGTAATAATTAAGAAAACGAGGAGGGTGATATAGATAAAGATTATGAAGAAATCGAATATAAAAGAGAAGTTAAAGAAAGTGGAGAAGATAAGGGAAAAAAAGGAGATAATAATAATCTAAATAAAAAGATAAAAGGAAGGAATAGAAAGGATAACAGAAAGAGGAATAAAAAACTATAGAATAAGGATGATGATTAAAAATAATAAAACATTTAAATATTAATAAGTCTTATTAAGTTCTATATATAAAACAAAAAATACAAGGGTGACGATAACAATTTTATTTATAAACTTTTAATTTTCAACGAGATCGATTAGAGAGTAGAATTTCTTAATAATATATAATATAAAGTATTTTTTATAATACTAAAAGGAAAAGTATTTAATTACTATTATTTGAATTATAAAAACTTATCTGTTATATTTAAAGGATTATATAAAAATATAAAAAAGAATTTTAAAGGAAATAAATACTATTAGAATATATTAAACAATTAGAACAATATAACTTTTAAATTAATTTAAAGAAAGTATAAAAATAAATCAATAGGAGAATACTTCAATCTTTTAATTAAGAATCTATGCTAATTACAATATTGATTTGAATTTAATATATAAAACCTAGATTTTTTTAGAAATAAGATTGTATAAATATATAAGAATATATTAATATATAATTATATAATAATTAATTTAAAAAATATAATTCTTAGTTTAATCAATCAATTAAAACAATTTATAAATATATAGGAAAAACAATACTTTTTAAATAGTATATACTTCATAGATTAAATATTCTATAATTTTTGAAATAACCTTTAAAACAATTCTTGAAATAATTTTTGAAATAACTTTTAAAATTATAATTCCCAGAGAAATTTTTGAAATCGTTTATAAGAACAATCTGATTTCCAAAAAAATAAAAAATGCTAGATTTGCAAAAAAAAGAGATATAGATCAATAAAGTATATAAAAAAGAAACAAGAAAAATAAAAATACAAATACAAGGAGAGATTTAAAAATAAAAACAATAATTCCTTTAAAAAGTAGTATACTTAATAACTAATTAAATATAAAAAAGAAATTAGTAATACAGATTTGAACTTAAATACAAAAATAAATAGCTATTTTGCGGATTTTAAACTTAAAAATAATATTAAGAATAGTTTTTTTATTAGTATAGAACCTATAAATGGTAAAGAGATTTTTAACCAATTTATTGAATGTTCAATTCTTTATACTATTATTAACCAAATCGGGAAAGCAAAAAAAACTGATAAAGTATTTTTCGTAAAACCAATTTATATAAACAAAGAGTTTTTTGGTATATACATTAATACTAATTGTTCCTAAAAATCTATAATTGGGATTAGATAATATAAAATATAAAAATAGATTACTAATATCGCTTATGATTTGAATACAATAAACACAACGAATATTAAATTTAGAAAAAGTATTACAATATTTATTAGTTTATTTATTATTAGAATACTATTTAAAACTATTAAATTTTATGTTTTAGAAATTGATATACTTTTTTTATTATATTTAAAAAATATGGATAAGTTTAAAGTTTTTTATAATAATTTGATTAATAAATTAGTATTATTTTATTAGAATTATTTAATTATATGAAAAATAGGCTATATATTTTTAACCTAAAAGATTAATATCAATAATACTATTTAAGAATTTATTAAAATTAATAATTACTATTTAATATTTATAAAACTTAAGCGATTATATTAACATTTTGACCACTTTTTTACAAAGAGATTTAATAAGATTTTGCAATAGGTGGGATATAACAAAAACAATAATACTATTAAATACTTTACAAAATATTGTAATTATTATTAAATATATAAAAAGTTATTTAGAAGATTCAAATTTTTATTACTAAAAAATATTAAGTTTAATTATATTATTTTTATTGATATTATATATATTAATAATAAGCTGGTTTTGTATATTGTAGACAAAATAATCTAATATTAAATAGCTAAATAGTTTAATAGTATTTCTATAAAATATATATAGAATAAAATTAGAAAATGCTGAATAAATATATATATTGAATTATCAAAATATATTGTTTATAATGTAGGCAAAAACTTTATTAGTAAGAAGTTTGTATAATATATTATTTTAATGGGAATTATTACAAAATGTATATTTATTGAAGTGTATAATTTAATTGGTATTATTGAATAATATTATTATTCAATTTAACAAATATACAAAATAATTAGCGATAAGTTTGTAGATAATGGACTTACAAAAAAAATAATTTTGTAAATAATTATAAAAGCTATAAATAATACAATAAGTTTTAATAGATTAATTCTAATTCTATTAATTTATAGTATATATTCTAAAATAAATGAAATCAATCTATTATTAGCTATAATTATCCAAAAAACTACAGCTATTAAAAAAACTATAAGTAAAGTACGATAAATTTATGCAAAACAATAAATAATAAAGGCTTTAAAAACATAAAACAAGCCTTCAATTATAATTATTTATTTTTTACAATTTAATTCTAAAGTGCTAATATAAAAAGAAAATAAAGGTATTAATAAATCAAAAAAATAAATTAGGCTATATATTCTATTAATAATAAAAAGAAAGATATACAAAATTGAATTTTTGAATAAATTAATAAAAGTTTAAATTTATAATAATATAATTATTTTATATAGAACCAAAACTAAACAAGTTAAAAGAAAAAGAAAAAAAATTGGAAATAAAAAAAAAACAAATGAAAAAAATAAAAATGCTATTCAAATAAATACATCACTAACAAGTATACTACTTTAACTAAAAGATTTACTATTATAACCCTTAATATTACTAATAACAAAACAATTTTATATATAATTTAAAAATTGTATAAAAAGCAATTTAATCAATATAATTAATATAACCGATTTAATTAAATCTATTGAATTTATTTAAAAACTACCTTAATTGTTAATATTTTTAAAAAATAATAAGGACAATAATATTAAGTTTTTTAATACTTTTACTATTAATTATAATAATTTATTAAAATATATTACATTAAGATATAAAAAAATCAATAATTTAATAAAAAATGGTATATTTTGGATTATATAAAAAACAAATATCTTAAAAAGTATCCAACTTTTTAAATCGAAATTTATTAACAAAATGAAAAACAAGAGTATTAACAAAGTATATCCGAAATTATAATTGGTTATTTAAATATATTAAAATAAAAATAAAACTAATATACTAATTTAATTATTTATAATTCAAAGAATAAATTAATGTATTATTATTATATTTATGGTAATTATAAGATATAATAAAAAAAGCATTACTGTATATTTATACAATATTATATAAGTATATATTTAAGTAATTACAACTTTGAACAAAGTTTTTTATATTCAAGTATTACTCGAATTTGGATTTGAAAAGAACTATATTTTGTATATTATTAAACTATTTTATAATATTTTAGAAATAAGAAACTATTGATTTAGTATATACTATGATTATTATAAAAAGAAGTTAGAAATAAAGCTATCTATATACAATTTATACTTAATATATATAAACAAAAAAAGTTTCAATATTGTAGAATTATAAACTAACAATACTTTTATTATTGCTAATAAAATGTTTGTTTAAATTAAACAAAATGAATTAGAAAAAGCAAATTTTTTGATTAAAGATTAAAAATAATTTATTAAATTTATTTTATTTAAGTTTAATAAAAAATTAATTACTTTTAAAAACAATAAGATTTATTTTATACAAAAAAAGCAATGTAACAATATAAAATTGGTTAAGCAAGAGGATATTGATATTTATGGAATATGGGGGAAGATTAGGAAAAATGTGATTTCAAAAAACTAATATATTGCTTAATAAGCCTAAAAAGTATATATTACAACTATTTGCTAATTTAAAGCTTTTTATTAACTTTTTATTGCTGCCCAGGTAATTGATCTAAAGGAAGGAGATATAAAAAAGCTTAATAAAATCATTAAATAGCAAATAAATAATTTATTTAAAAGAATTATTTTTGTATTATTCGATTAGGATTTTATTTAACTAGTTGTTTTCATAAATATATTTTTTGCTAATAATACAGATATATCCTTTCAAATTAAATATATTATTTACCTAATTAATAAAAACAATAAAACTAATATTATTTATTAGTTATTTATTAAATACAAAAAAATTATAAAAAGTGTTTTAATATTGGAACTATACAGTTTAGTTTTAGAATTCGATATAGGAGTGGTAATTAAGGGTACGATTAATATAATATTGTAACTAAAAAAACAAATACTATTAATAATTTATACTAATTCGAAGTTATTATATAATGTATTTATTAAACTTGATTTTATAGCAAAAAAAAAGCTTATAATTAATATTATATTATTTAAGCAATTATACAAACGAAAAAAGATTACAGAGATTAAATGGGTTGATGGGAATTTAAACCTAGTGAATACTATAACTAAGAATAAACTTTATCAAGTATTCAAAAACTTTATTAATATTAATAAGATTATCATCAAGGAAATATAATAAATAAAAAAAGAATAAAAAAGAAAAAGTATATAACCTATCAATTTTTAAATAGTTATTAATATTAGTATAATAATCATATAAGAATTGTAACGAAGAATAAGCTATATTAATTAATAAAGCATTAATAGTTTTGGGCATATATTTATAAAGTTTGTTTTCAATATATTTAGAAATACAACGATTTTTATATACATTAGATTTAAGTACTTATACTTTACAACCAAAACCACCAAGTTGATACTAACAGTATTGCAAAACTGTATAAGAGATATAAAACTGTATAAGAGATATAAATTTGTATAAGCAAGAAATTATTGTGAGAGAGACATGCGAAATACATGCATCCCGATAGCACGCTGGGAGGAGACAATTAATAGAATAAAGGCCTAATAATAATATATAAAGAATTAACAAAAAATTTACTAATAAATAGTTTAAAAATAAATCAAATAAATAAAATACAAGTTCAAAATTGATTAGTTATTTAAATATAAGTGTAGGTTTATAATAAATTTATATCTACTCAACTTACAGTTATATAATTATAAATTAAACTATTCTAAATATATTAAAATTATATGTTTTTTTATATTTCCCTATTTAAAAAACTATATAAAGATTTTTAAAAAATAATAATAATAATACTAATTTAATAGGCTAAATCTAAATCCAAATATATAATTTTACTTTAAAAAAATATAAACCAAAAAAGTATAATATTATTCAATAAATTTTCTAACATTTTCTATATAAATTCTAATATAGTATAAAATATAGATTTTTAAGCAAAAAAAACAAAAGTAAAATATAAGAAGTAAAGTCGAAATAGTTAAATGTTTTGCTTTTTTTATAATATAAACGAAAAAAAAGCAGGTAGATAATTTCAAACAAAAACAAAATATATCAATAGCTTTGATTAACTTATAATAATTATAAAAAAAGAACAAGTTTCAAATAGATTGTTTGTAATAATAATAATTAGAAGTTTATAATTAATACTATTAGATTTTCAATTATTAGTTTGAACAAATCTTTTTAGTAATAAATTGATTAATTTAACAACTTTTTATATTCAATAATGTTTGCAGTATTTTTTATATTTGTTTCAAAAAACTTTTTAAAATGTATTTTAAATTTTTAAGAATAATTAATTTTAAGGGTAGCAAAATCGATATTATTTATTTGTTTATAATTTTTTGGTTTGCAAATTGCAAATTCTTATTTTAATAAAGCTTTTGTTATTAAATTAAAAGTATTTATGTTTTTTAGTTGATATACGTTTTTTAATTAAAGTTTTTGCTTTAGGGTTTTGGAGTATAGATAATTAGAAAGCTAAAGCAATAGCAAAGGATAAGGGAGCAGGCAAAAGGTTTTTATATGTAGGTTATAAGAATTTCTAAGTTTTTTGTTTTATTTTTTTGGAAATGTTTGAATTATTAAAACTATTAGAACTAAAGTTTAATTTAAATCTTAAAAAACTTCAAATAAAATATACTTTAAAATTATGCTTAATAATAATACCCTTACTTTTATCTTTGTTTTTACTAATCTTTTTCTTTTTCTTTTTAATTTAAAAAATATTTATTTTAAAATTGTTCAGTATATCAACTTTTAAATTATTTTAATCCTTATCAAATTCTATATTAATTAGAAATTGAAAATCTTTAAAAAACTTTTGCTTAATCTTATTTCAACATTTATTATTTTTATTAATATAAAAAAAAACATTTATTAAGTAACATTATTTTTCCTTTATAAAAACTCTAAAATGGATATTCAATTTTATATTATTATTTTGTATTGTTTTAATATATACTATTTGAAATTGTTTTTTATTTATTTTTAATAATATTTTAATCTAATATTTAATAAAAAAGTTAAATTAAAAAACAAATCCATTTAATATTTAAAAAACTAAATTCTTTATTAAAAAACAAAGGTTAAAATATAACAATTTAAAAACTTTATTTTTAAATTCAATTATTTCAATTATATTAATAATAAATGCAAAATCTTGATAAACTTTATAAAACTTTTTATACAAATTTCCATTTTCTAATCCTTTTCTTTTTTTAATTATTATAATATATATAATAAAAACAAAAGTAAAACAATACTTTTCTTTTTTGTTATTAAATTTTATAATAAATTTAAATTTAATAATTAAAATGGAATAATCTTTAATAATAACTTTTAGGAATTTAATTTTTTTTTTATATAGAATAAAAAGAAAATATCAATGTTTTGAAATAAAATCTAAATTGTATTATTACTATTTTAGTAAACTATACTTTTTAAAAAGCTTTTTTGTAAAGCTTGAATGTTTAGCAAATTTAATATTTATAATAATATTGTATTTTTTATATAGAATTTTATTATTGAAATATATTAGCAAACTTATAAAAGTAATTTATTTTTTAATAAAAAATACTTTTTGTTTACTTTTCTTTTTAGGGGTGTATAGGTTATATATATCAAAAAAAGAATAATAAAAATTGTATTTATTTTTGGAAGGAATAATTTGAATAAGTAGTTAAAAAAAAATAACAAGTTGATATTTTTTATTATTGTATATAAAAATAACAACTTTTTTACAAAACTAAATCTTTTTAAAAAATTTATTAAATAAACAAAAAATAACAATTTAGAAAAAGTTCTTTTTAAAAATTACTATAAAAGTACTACTTATAAATAGAAATATATTTATTATAAATTTGATATATCTTTTTATCTTGAAAATAAAATTTAATAGTTTTTATTAAGAATAAAAAAGAATCTATAAAAAAAATGATTTTTTTAGTGTATTTAAAAAAAGTTTTTCGAATATATTTATTATAATTAAAAAAGCGAATAGATTTCAATTTGTAAAATTTATAAATATTAATAATCTTTGTATTCCTTTTTTTGATAATAACAATTCAAAGATTAAACTAGTAAAAGTACTTTTTATAAAAACAAAATTTATTAATATATTTTCTATAAAAAGTAGTAATTAAAATGTAATAATAAAGCTTTTTTATATATACTTTTTTAATATAAAAATTAAAAAGTTTTATAAGGGTATAAATGTAATAATTATAAAAAATAATAATTATAATATTAAAATCGAGAAAAGCTATATAATATTAATTTATTTAATTAGCTATATATTTATTATTAAAAAATCGAAACTATTAAGTATTAAATCCTTTATTATTAATACAGATATAGCTTTTTTATTTAATAAAAGATTTTAAGATAGTTTTAAATTTTCTTTTGCTGCTATTTTCAATTTAATCAAAATTATTATTAAAAGCAAATTTTTAGTTATACTTAATAGTTTTGTAGTGATATATAGATTTATTTAAAACATTGTAATTTTTTAGAGCTTTTTAGAATAAATCGAATTCAATTTTTTTAATAAAATTTCAAAAAGTCAAATTGTTTGTAGTGAAATATAAAATTGAAATAGGTATAAATTTGGTTTTCTTTTTTAAAGTTTAAAAAAGCTTTTTTTTATTATTAGTTTTTGGGTATTTCAAGGTGCAAATATTTTTAAATAATTCTAGGTTAATTTTTTAAACAAAAATAAATTGTTTTTTATTTGGTTTTAATTGGTGCAAATAATCAAATTTATTAATAAAAAAATTCAAATTAATTAATATATTAATGTTTAAGTTGTAAAATGGGGGTATTTAAAAAGTAGAAGTAATTTAATTGAAAGTATAAATGAGATTATATATAGTAATGAAATCTTTTAATATATATAAACAAAAAATATTTAACAATTTATTTTTTTTAATTAATTGATTAGTTATAATATTATTAAAAAAAGCGATAAGTTTTTGAAGTAATATTTATTAAATGTAATAAATTATATTTGTTATATAGGTAATGTTTTAGAGTTAAAAATCTTAGATTTATTAATCAATTAGGGCTTATTTAAGTTTAATTATCTAATAAAATTTTAATCTTTTATATTCTTTTTAAAGCTTTTTGTAATGAGAATTAATAATTACAATCGCTTTATTATAATTTGTATAGTATTAAGCTTTTATAGTATTGTTAGCTTTTTAAAATTTCTTTTGCTTAACTAGTATTTAGTATATATCTGTAGTATTATTAATACGATTAATAATAATCGTTATCAAATTTAATTAAGATATATAAAACTTATATTGTTTAACTGGGTTATTAAATATTGAAATATATTTAATAGTTTTAGATTCATTTTCAAAATATATGTTATTGATATTAATTAATGATATAGAATATTAAGTCAATTTATTGATAATAGTTTTTAATATATTAAAAGAATTAGCAACAAAAATTTTTCTAAAAAGTATTTTAAAGTAAATAACAAAATAAATAAAACAAAAAAACAAGGAATTAAATAATCAAAAATAAAAGGAAGAAATAAATATATAATCAAATTTTCAGAGAAGAATAAAGTAATAAAATTAATAAAATAAGTATAAAAAGAAATAAAAAACAAAACAAGTATAGTAATATATAATATAATAAAAGATTTGAATATAGTTTATAAATAATAAAAAAAAGTAAGAATAGCTTTTTTATTAATTACCTAAATACTAAAAGCAAATAAAGTACTTTAATATACAATTGTATTAATGCTTAGCATTTTTTGTTTAACAATAAAGAAAATTTTTCAAAAAGGAATTATAATTACAATACCCTTTTTCCTATTTAAAAAACTAAATAATTTTCTTAATAGCACTCCTAAATTATCGTTGTAATACAACAATATTATTAGAATCGATATTGTTTTTTAAGGTTTTATTATCTAAATCAACAATATCTTACAAAATTAATAGAAATAAGCTATAAATAATTTCTTTTTATTTAATAAAATTAAAATAGCAAAAAACAATATTATCTTTTTTTAATTAATTGCAAAATTTTTTACTATTACTTTTTACAAATAAATCTAAGTGTAAAACATACTTTTTCAAACGAAATTCTATATACATATTTATAAGCGCTATACTATTTAATTCCTTAAATTAATATATAAATAATTTAACTTTTGAAAAAACATAGTAAAAGCTATACCAATAATAATTAAGTTTTTTTTTACAAAATATATCAATTTTAAAGAAAGGATTATAATACAAAACAATATTATTTAATATAATACTCTTATCCAAAGCTTTATAATTTAAGTTATATTTCAATTTACTATCTTCTCAATATTATTTTTTTTTTAAAGCTGCTTTTTTTATATTCTTGTTTAATACTTTTAATTAATATATACAGATTTTCAAAAGGTTAATACAACTTTTAATAATATTCCATTTTAAAACTTGCTATATAGCTTTTTGTATTTCTATAAACAATACAGGCTTATATTTATAAATCAATTTGAAAAGTGTTTTGTTTATTAATTTATAAATTGAAATATAATTAATAAAAAGAATAGTATTGAACTATTCAAACTATTTTCTTTCTTTTATAACTATTCATAAAAAAGCTTCAATTAAAAAGTAATAATCTTTTTTAACTATATCATTAGCTTTTACATTGTAAACAAAGATTTGAATGTACTCAATATTATACTTTTTATAATAAACAATCACCTAATATTTGTTTTCTAATTTGCTATTTATAACAATTTTTTCAAAAACATTATATTAACAAACAACTTTATACAAAAACTTAATAACTAATAAAACTATAACACTTCAAAATGGTTTAGCTTTTATTTAACTAGTTAAATTATAATGTAATATTATCAACATTTTATAACTATAATTGTTTAGTATCTTAATTATATTTATAGCAACTTTTTGCTATATAGTAAAACTCTATATAAAAATAAAAAGTTTGTACATTTATTTATTTAATTGAAATTAATAAATAAAATAGGATTTTATTTATTTTTTTATATCCTTGTATATACCCTTTTACTAATAAATATTTCTGAATTTGTAATATAATAACTCAAATCTTTTATAACCTAATTTTTTATAAATACACAATATTACATCAATTTTCTTTTTTATATTAACTTTCAATATTATTAAAATAAAAGATTGATCTTTGCCTT
This sequence comes from Myriosclerotinia duriaeana, assembly GCA_002162615.1. Taxonomy (NCBI): domain Eukaryota; kingdom Fungi; phylum Ascomycota; class Leotiomycetes; order Helotiales; family Sclerotiniaceae; genus Myriosclerotinia; species Myriosclerotinia duriaeana. The sequence continues at coordinate 3,412,814 of NGKI01000001.1, forward strand.
AAAAGCGTTACAATTATCTATTACGTATACAAAAATTTAAAGCCTCCTTTTTAAACTTTAAGAAATCTTATCAATTTATTTTAAAAAAGTAATATAAAGTTATAAAGTATTTTATATAGTTTTTGAATAATAAATTATTACTAGTAAAAAGAATTTAAAACAAGTTTAAATTTTTTTTTTAAGCAAAAACAAATACTATTAGATTTATTAATAATAAATTTAAATTAGCTATAATAATTTCGTTAATATTTTATTTAGTTTTACATTTTACTATATTTATTATAATATAAGGTTTACAAAACAACTTATTTGTTGCAATATTTTTATATCCAAAGATATAACGAATTTTGAAATCGAAAAAGCGGATTTAAGTTAACTAATAAATAACCAAAACTTTAAATAAATTCGTTGTAGTTTTATTTAATTGCATAATAAATATATTTGTATTGATTTCTAAAATAAAATGAATTTTATAAAAGTTGCTTTTATATTTCTATAAAGCTTTTAAAACTTCTTTATATTTTTTTTTAATAGCATCATAATTCCGTTTAGTTTTATTTTAAATTCTACTTTTATATTTTACAACTATCCTAAGCTTTTTTTTTAGTTTTTACTTTAAAACAGCTTTTCAATTAATCAAATTAACATCTATAGCTAAAATAATAAAGTCTATATCAAAAATATAAATTAGTAATACAAATACAAAAATGATAATTAGCTTTTCTTTTAATAGCTTTATTATAATATCTTACTTTTTAATTTATATAAACTTGATATTTTTTTTTAAAAAGCAATATAAAAGTTTGGTTATAATAATATACTTTTTTATCCATAACTTGTAGAATATACAAACTTTTAAAAACATTCGAATTTGATACTTATCTTTATAAAAAAACTATTCAAGTATTTTAACTATTTTAGTAATATTTAATTGATAATCTTCAGAATTTGTATAAAAATTAACAATTCTTATATTATTATAATACTATTTTGATTTAATTTTAACTGTATAATTAGTATATTTGAAATATTCTATTATTATATTAAAGTTTCTAATATACTTTAAAATGAATCAGCAAATCCTTAATAATACTTTTTTTTTATTATATCTTAATTTTAATTTTTTAACTTTAATATTATTAAAATAAAGTATAACAATATTAAGTATTAAATTCCAAAGAATTTGTAAAACTATCCTAGCAAATTGGGCTATAGAATTTGTTCTATCTTAAAGCAATATTGTATACCTTACTAACCCAATAAAAGTTATAATAATAATTAAATCTCTGTTTTTCTTATTAAAAAAAATTTAATTATATTTAAAGAAAAAATTAATCAAAAAAGTAAAAGTATAATTAATTATTTGTTTTGCAAACTTTTCAATATTTGATAGTATATTTATGTTTTGAAAAGTAATAGTATTTGCTTTTATTATAACAATAATAATGTAGTATTTTTTAATATCTCTTTTTTCAATAAGATATTATAAATTATAATAAAATTCCTTGTATTCTTCTAATATTCCTTTTTTTATCCTATCCCAAATTATTTCTATTATTATATTTAATAAAGCTTTTAATAAAATAAATTTAAGTACTTATTAAACTTTATAAAATATTGTTTGTATTATTTAAAATGAAATAATAATAAATTTGATACTCTCAGATTTAATCTAGTTAAAAGTTAAAGTAGCTTTTTTATTTTATAATATAATAAAAAGCAGTTCTCTTTTCTTATCAAATAGAATATCTTTTATATCCAAAAACACAAGTTTTTTTTTTGTTAATTAAAATTCTTTAAATTTGAAGTTAAATTGAAGGATTAGATATTTATTAAAAGAATTTATAATAAGTATTATAAATTGTTTAATTTGTTTTTTTTTCAACTAATTAGAATCTTTAGCAAAAAGTTCTTTTTCAGATTAATTATTTATATTAAATAGTTTAACTTTATTAGTTTTCTTTTTATATATATTATTAATAATAACAAAATTGTTTATTAAAAAAATCAATTTAATTAAGGGATGTAAAAAGCAATCAAGTTTATTATACTTTGCTTTAATCTTTTTTATATCTAAAAACTTACTATTTTCAGAAAAAAACTTTAAAATTTCATCTTTTTCCTTTTCATTTATTTAGATTAACAAATCTTTAATATTGAAATTAAAATGAAATCAAAATACTTAAAACTTTATATTTATAAAATTTAAAACAGTTTTAAAATTTAAAATTGTATTATTAAAGATCTTTGGATAATACTTATTCAAAAAGTTTTAAAAAGTATTTTTAAAAAGTTTTTCTAGAACTTTTAATTAACTAACAATAATCCTAATAGTATTACTAACTAATCGTTTTTCCAAAGTAAATCTTTAAAAGCTATATTATTTAAATTTTTATTATTAATAGTATAATAATTAGCTTAATTATTATTGCTTTTATTAGATATTTATAAAACTATTAAACTATCCTTATACTTGAATTCAATTTTTCCTAATATTATAAAAAGTATATCTAATAGTAAATTATTTAAAGTATTATTAAGAATAAAAATATTACAAATATTTTGAATTCTATTAAAATCAATTATAATATTATTAATAAAGCTATATAATTAAAAAGTTTAATTATTAGGGTTTTTTATAGTAAAAGCAAAGCAAACTATAATAATAAATTCTAATTTCTTTGCTTTTTTTATATTAATAAGATTAATTGTAGAATCAATATTAATAATAGTTTTTATTATCTTTGAATTTTTTTTTAAAAAAATATTAATATATAAAAATAAACTTATGAATATTATAAAAAACAAAATCGATAAGTTATTTATTAAAATAAAACTAAATACATTAATACTAATATTAATTGGTTTGTTTTATAATAAAAAAAAAATAGTAATAATAATAGTCTTAACAGTATTAAATTGTTTTTTGAATTTTTGAATCTATTCAAAAATAATTCTTTTTAAAGCTTTTTTATATACTTTAAATATATAAATAAACATATCACCAATAATCATATTAGTAATAACTTAATTAAAAATTATATTAACTATTTAAAATAGAATTTTATTCGAATACATTAATAATATAAGTATTCTACAGATATAAAATTTACAAACAACCTTAAATCTCTTTTTTTGTATAATACTATCTAAATCAGATTTAGATAATTTATTTTCTATATTAAAATTATTATCTTTCAAAGTATACATTTCACCTTCAAATTTAAAAAGTAACTTGTTTTATTAGCTTTAAAATATTACTTTAAAAAAAATAATAAAATTAATTAGTAAAAACCTTTTTAGTTTATTAATACTATTTTATTCAATAAATTTATTTTTAAAAGATTAGCTTTTATAAACAATAAATAACAAAATAGTAATAGTATTGATTTTATAATTATTATAATTATTATTATTAAGGATTACTTTAATAAAATTAAAAAAGAAAAAGCTTAAAAATGTAGTATCTAGTTTTTTAATATAGTAATTATATTTATATTCAATAGTTTTTAGTTTTACTAATTTATATTTAAATTGGTTTTTTTAGTAAAAAATAAATCTAATTTTATTATCACTTTTTGATTTAGTTATAAAAATTTTAGTTTCTAAATAATAATATATTCTATCTTATACATTTTATAATAAATAAAAACAATATTACTTTATATTATAATTATCTTTTTTAACAAACTTATTAAAATAATAAAAACATATTTATTCTTTTTTAAAAAATCCATTTATTTAAATATATATAACTTTAATAAAGAAATTATTTATAGTATTAATAATTACAATAAACAATAGATTTGTAATTAAATAATTATTATAATTAATATTTCTTTTTTATTATATAAAATCTTATTAAGTAAATATAGATTCTAATTAAACAGAAAAGTTTTCAAATTCTCTAAAATAGCAAAGTTATAAAATATTCTAAAGGTTTTATATATATTAAATATTAAACAAGTTCAACTTTAATTATTTAAATTTATAAATAAGTTTATTAATACTCTTCGAAGTTTTTTTATTATTAATAAAAAGAAATGAATTAAGTTTATTAAAGCAATTTATGAATTTATGTATAGTTTGTTTGATATTGACTTTATTATTTCAATTTAAATTGTAGATTTTAATAATAGAATCTTTAGCAATATATTATTTCAATTTTTTGTTAATTATTTTGTTTAGATTAATTATATTTGATTTATATATATTAACTTTTAAAATACAAGCAATCTTTTTTTTAATATATTGAAACAATTCTTGAAAAAACAAACAACTAGTATTATAATTTGAAATTATTTGTTTAATAATAAATTGTTTTATAGAAAAATTAAATTTTTAAATGTATTTGTTAATACAAATAGGAAATTTATTATCTGTATACTAAATATTATAAATAGTTTGTATAATAATAAAAATATCCAAGAATTTTTGGGTAGTAATAATTTACTTAATATTTTGTTTTTAGTATTTCCAAAAAAAAACTTTTTTAAGATTTCTTTACTTTTATTTGCTTTTATACTTTTTTATAAGTTTAAATTGGAAAGCATATATATACTCAAAATACTTTAGCAATTGTTTTTTTATTTTGTTGTTAAAAAAACTACAATTACTTTATAAAGATTTTCAAATACAAATAAAATCCAAAATATTTTTTTTATTAAAGTAAAAAGCAGTAGAAGATTTAGAGTGAAATATTAATAAAGTTATTTGTATATAGTTTTTTTATTTTTTTCTTTTTTAATAAGTATTATTCTATTTATTAAACTTTTTAGTAATAATAGCTTTTAAAGCTTTCTTAATACTAACAATAACTATAATATTTAAAACAGCTTTTTGTTTGTTTACAATAATTTGCTCTAAAATATATTTATTTACAAAAAACGTTTAAATAAAAGATTATTAAAGTTATTAATTAATAGGTTATTATTTAATAAATTATTAAATAATTAGCTGTTGTTTAAACTAGTCTATTAGAGCAATAAAGTCATATTCATTTATTTAAGAAAATATATTGTTATTATTTTAAAAGGGTTTTGGTTTAGGAATTTGTTTTTAATAATTGTTTCAATTTTCGTTATTATTAATACTTATAATATAATTTCAAAATAAAATATCTTTGAAATAATAAAAAAGTAAACGTTTAAATTATATCTTTTAATCCTTTACTTTTTTCGCAAAACAAAAATTCTTTTTGAATAAAAATTTAAAATATATTTTAAAAAGTTTTTGATTACTAATATTAAAATATTGAAAAATGTTTATAACACTTTAATTTTATTGCAATATAAACAATTTAATATTGGCTACAACAATTTATAATAATTCTTTTTTTAAAGAATTAAATCAATAAAAATATAATAGTTTTTACAAATAAATAGATTTTTAAAAAATATATATTTAAGTTATTACTAATATATAGTTTCCTATTCGGATATACCTATATAAGAATATCTACTTTCCATTTTCCACCTTTTATTCAAAAACTTAACAAAATATATAATCGTTTGATTTAATATTAATATAATAGAATAAAACAATATAAAATAGGAATTTGTAATTCCTTTTAAATATCCACAACATTTTTATTGTTAAAAGTTAATTTTCCAATTTTTTTAAAGTTTATTATTATTCCTTTTATTTATATTCTCAAAAGGATATTTTCTTGTACTTTTTTTTTTATTGATGCTTTTTTCAGAAAAACTTATTTAAATAAATAACTACTCAAATCGTTTCCTTATATAGGTTATTATTGTAAAAGAAATATACGAGATATATACGTCCTGATAGTATACTAAAAGAAAACAACTAATAGAATAGAAGCCTAATAATAATATATAAAAAATTAACAAAAGGTTTACTAACAAATAGTTTAGGGATAAGTTAAATAAACAAAATACAAATTCAAAATCGATTAATTGTTCAAATATAAGTGTAGGTTTATAATAAACCTATATCTACTCAATTTACAGTTACGTGATTATGAACTAGACTATTCTAAGTACATTAAAATCATGTGCTTTCCCACATTATTATATAATAAATTTTACATTAAAACTAAAATATAATATTATAATAATTATTATAATTAATACTATAATAATCCTTAAATTATAATAGTTTTCTAATATTATAAAGATATTATTATATTGTTAAAATTACTCTAACTTTTATTGTAATACAAATTAATACTAAAAAAAAAACTAATATAATATATTATATATGATATAGTTTTTAATATATATATAATATAAAATTTATTTATAATAAAAGTTATTATAACTTTTATTATATAATATAATGTTATTAATATTTTATTTCTATTATAATATTATATATATTATAAATTCTTTTATATTATATTATTTAAAATTATAATATTTTAGTAAAGGATACAAGTTTAAAAATATAGTATTTTTTAATATAAATAATATTAAAGAATATTAAATTATAAATTTTATTATATTTAATAATAAACTATATAAAATTAAATTATATATAGAAAATAATACTATATTAAAAATTAAATTGTAATAAAATTAAAATTAAATATTATAGTAAATTATATAGATATTATTATATTATATTAAAAGATTTATATTATATATAAAAGCAAATTGTATATAAAAATAAACTATATATACAAGGTAATATTATATATATAAAGTTATATTATATATATAAAGTTATATTATATATATAAAGTTATATTTTATATACAAAATTATATTAAAATTTTATATAATAATAAACTTTCAATTATTTTAATATATAAATTTTTTTTCAAACAAAATTTATATCAAAAAAGAAATATAACCTTTATAGTGTAATAGTAATATTCTTGATTTTAATTAAAAAAATATTTAAGTAAATATTTAAAAAAAAAACTTTAAATAATATTAGTAATATAAATCTATATTATATTAGTAATACAAATCTCATATTATATTAGTAATACAAATTTTATATTATATTTTTTATATTTTTTTTAATTAAAAAAAAATCTCTTACACAGTTTACCCTCTTACACAGTTTACCTTCGCGTATACAATTTACCCTGGCGTACACAGTTTAGCCTTGTATATAATTTAACCTTATATACAATATCCTACTCTGCTCCATTTAGACACAGTGTTTTGCGAGGCTTTATGTAAAAGCTCTTATACTATTAAATTACTGTGTTTTACAACCCGCACCCCCCACTAAGGTATAATCTCATACCTACTATCCCTCATCCCTCTTTCTTTTAATTATTAATAAATATATCTTTATTCCCTCCATTCCCTCCATTCTCTCCATTCTTTCTATTCCCTCCATTCCCTCCTTCTCCTTCCCCCTCCCCTTCCCTTCATTCCCTCTATTTATTTATCTATCCCCTCTATTCCTCTATCTCCTCTTCCCCCCTCTCTCTTCAAAATCTTCTAAACCTATTAAACACTTATATACATATACATCAAACCAAACATTTATACACATATACATTAAACCAAATACTTCCATTCACTCCTATATCTTTTAACCTTTTTATTTTTCTACCCTTCTACTCTTTTACTTTTCTACCCTTTTACCCTTCTACCCTTCTACTCCTCTACCCTTTTACCTTTTCACTCTTCTACCCTTCTACCCTTCTACCCTTTCACCTTTTATCTTTTTACTCTTTTACTCTTTTCACCTTTTCACCCCTCCAATTTCCTTTTTATAAATTTAAAATTTTAATACTTGTATATATTATATTATATATCACATATCACATATCACTATATATCTCATTACATATCTCATCTCCAAACCATCTCATCCCCAAACCATCTCCCCTCTTCTCTCTTCCCCTTCCCCTTCCCCTTCCACCCTCTACCCTTTCTATCCCCCAAAACCAAACTCATCTCCAAAAAACCATCCTCATCTCCCCTCTAAAAAAAAGAAAAAAAGAAAAAAGAAATATATAACAGCATATAACAATATATAAATATCCATCTACAACATACAAGTTTAACCATCTATCCATTCATCTATCTATTCATCCATCAATCTATTCATCAATCCATTCATCAAACCATCTCATCCCCAAACCATCTCATCCCCAAACCATCTCATCCCCAAACCATCTCATCCCCAAACCATCTCCCCTCTTCCCCTTCCCCTTCCCTTTCCCCCTTCCCCCTTCCCTCTTTCTCTTTCCCTTTCCCCTTCCCTCTTCCCTCTTCCCCTTTCCCTTTCCCCTTCCCCTTCCCCTTCCACCCTCTACCTTTTCTATCCCCCTTCACCCCTCCCATCTCCAAAAGACCGAACTCATCTCTAAATTCATTTTCAAAAAAAAAGAAGAAATATATACAGCATACAACAATATATACATATTAACCATCCATCCATCAAAACATCAAATCATCAAAAACCATACTTCGCTTCACCACTAACACTTCACTACTAATACCCCAATCACATCACCTTCCAAAGCTTTTCCAAACTACTCAAAATCAAAATTCTATCAAGCTTTATACATATAGCCTCCTCCTCCTCCTCCTCCTCCATCTCCACCCTCCTTTCCTTCTCTTCACATATATACACATATACATACACATACACATACACATACACATACACATACATTTCCCTTTTCACTCATATATTCAAATAATCAATATCATTCATATACACAACCCCACCTCATCCAACAACCATTCATCATATCCCCATGCCCATCCCCAATTCTCACAAAATTCATCAAGATAACATATACAACATCCTGAAAAAAATATCTCATCATTTATATTGTATCTGTATAAACTACTCCATCCCGATATCCATCCCATCATCCCCTTACCCCCTACCCCAGTGCCCAACAGCAATAACCATAATTAACAAATAAAGCATACAGCAAGCTAGCGCCTAATTCCAATCCCAATCCTATACTCACTCATCACACCATCCAATATTTTTTGTCACATAAATATAATTTTCCCCATCTATTTATATCTCCTCTTGT
>NGKI01000001.1:3440766-3463236 GCA_002162615.1 Myriosclerotinia duriaeana
AATTTTAACCCTCTCTGAATACTCTTTGATATATATTTCAATATTTCAATATTTTAGTATTTTAATATTTTAATATCATATACATGAATAGCACGGGATATCATGAACTGGTGCAGTTGAGAGCTAGTTTCAATGGTATATAGATTCGGCGTTAGCGCGTCGTGTTGTGTGTGTGACGGGAGGAGAGAAGGGAAGAGAAGAGAAGAGCAATAGGAATATGGGAATATGGGAATGGGAAGATGATTCTTTAGATTACTGTTTATAGTTCTCTGGTGATGTTGGTTTGGATGGCGAAGTGATGGGCTATAGGTGGGTGGGTGGGTGATGGAGATGTGGGTGCTTTTATTTTCTTTTTCGAGTCTGGGTATGGTTGTGGTTGTGGATGTGGATGTGAATGTGGATGTGGATATAAATATTAAATATTTAAGCGAGGTATTGAGTGTTGGATGTTGGATGTTAGATGATGGGTGATGGGTGATAAGTGATGTTGTTTGTAGGTGTATTGTGGTATGGTATGGTATGTATTGAGAATTGTTGTTTTTAAGCGATTACAACAAGGATATATGGTTATGCGAATGTGGTTATGTGAATGTAGTTATGTGAATATGGTTATATAAAGATGTGTTTGTAAAGAAGAGATAAATGGTGAGGGGTAGTAAGAAAGTAGTGTTATTATTGGGAAGATTGGGAAGATTGGGAAGATTGGGAAGATTGGGAAGATTGGTTTTCACATCGAGGGAGTTATGATCAGCTATGAGTAAAGCATTGTTGGAGAGGGATATCATAGTTAAGCGGTTATTGGGACTGGGAAGTGAATGTTACAATCACTCACTGTTGGAGTTTTCTTTAAAGTATTCATAGATGCTACGACCTGGGGAATAAACCGTACGGATTAAACCTTCTAATACTGATATCGAGATCGAGCAGAACAGAAATCCCTACCCCCATCATCGCCAGAATCATCATCGCCTTGCGGTATGATACCCATGCGATCATTTTCCGCTCCAAGCAAGCGGTGGTTAAGTTTCCGGCTACGGCTACGGCTACGGCTACGGCTATGGATGGGTGAGTGGGTATGTTTGCGGATTGTCGGGACGAGTGGCACGTCGACATGGGATGCATACAATTTCCTTTCGTCCCTCAACTTTCCCAAAGTAACACACAGATATCTCAACTCCTCACCCCCTCAACTCCATAGGAGGCTTGAGGGTGGAAACTCGGGTCCTGACATATTCTCCAATGGTTTTCTTCTCGTGAGGATGGATGAGGATCATAGGGTTAAGGATGCCCGGGCCTGGATGCTGTTCCGAGAACGGATTTGGGTTTGAGTTTTGGGTAGTGGGATTGTGACTTTGTGTTGTGGGTTTCGAGGTGTAAGCTGGATCCTACTTATGATAAGTTTTGCTTTTGTCTTTTTCGTATTGTTTTTGGGGGAGTGGGGAGAAAGGGAGGGGCGGGGGAGGTTTGGTTGAGGGTGATGGTTAACTTTTGGGTAGAAGATTGCATGATGCAGTTTGGTTTAGGTATATGGAGAACTCAATCAAGGAGGCAAAGGGCCATTTGGCTATCGATCGATATTATTGATGCGACGCTGCCGAATTAGATGGTACGATTGAGAGAGATAAGCACTATTGATAATAACTAGAACATGATATAGCTAGCTAGCTACATGGTACCAAGCAACTATACATGATTCCCTTCCTACTTGATACACTCGACGCAAAATTTAGTCGTGAAATATAGTTACAAACAAAGAATCTTCTAACACATACGACCATAGACTGAAGAGAATTGGGCATCCCGTCCGCTCTGCCATACACAAGCTTCAGATCGGCAGATTAGTAGTTGGGTGGGTGACCACCAGCGAATCCCTGCTGTTGTATGTCTTTTGATATTTTTGTCCTTTTGTATTTTTTGAGGGGGGAATGCAGGGCGGAAGAGAGAATGGCGAGTTGGGTATGGTTAGTAATGACCATAAGCTGATGCCGTTTGTTTTTGAAATCGAAAACGTTTGGAGATATGTAGTTGATGAGATGTGGATGTGGCAGAGGGGAGGAACAAGTCGGTGGGGCGGAGGAGGGGACGGCTCTCAGATCTCTTGTTGTCTTGCGGTAGAGCAGGATTAGAAGGTGAGAATGTATTGGAATGTATGATGTGGTGCACAGGGTCGGTCAGTAACTCTACAGACTTGCACTCATGAGCGGGGAGAGAAGTTGCTCAAAGTATAAAGGAAGAATGCGGATAAGTTCCGGTCAGCTACTTGCTGCGGTGATAGATGTTCGAGACCATGGATTGTTCTGATGAAAGACAACAAATAAAGCGGAAGGAATGATGACAACGAGGGAGGTTCAGAACTAATTCGAGAAGGAGATGAGTCTATTGACCAAAGCTCAGTATTTGTGATGCCTTGGTAGTGTGATTTTCGAAGGTGCTTGTAAACACTTAATTCATGAGACTGAAGGCCCCGAAAGTCCGAGACTAAACAATGGGGGATCTTGAGAACCGCTGTTCATCAGACCTCTACTGCAGGTGTTGCTAGATGTGCTAGATAACGTATAGAATATCTAGATGTACTGAGAGTGTTCCATACATTTGGAAGCTTGGTTTTGATCTCACAGGGGGAAGATCAACCAAGCTCCTTCTCCCACTTCTGTCTAACAGTGTGAAAGGATTTTATTGATGACCATGAATAGCGGATCCAATTCGGTGAGAATGGAATCCTTTCTTGGAAGGGGATTCCGAAAAAAGAAGTCTGATATAAAAAATCCGTCAACGTCTGCATCTAGAATGTCATCACCACTAGCGACAAGCATTCAATCCCCTTCAACCTCAACCTCAGCAACAGCCACAACCTCCACGCTTTCCAATCGATCAATTACCCAACTCGAGCGAAACGACCGGAACCATATGCACTTCGCACAAGTTCTAGACCGCACCAGCCATCTCAACCAATGAATATATCTTCCCAAACAATTTGTTGCACATCGACATATCTTCGGTCCCGAAGCTTCATCTTGTGTCTCATGCAGCGGGCCAGAAGCGAAACGATTGGTCGCTCATCACGACGGCCTGGTTGGATATCTCAACATACATTCGATGCTTAAAAAAAATGAAGATACAAGAGCTGAATACAATTCGGTCCCGAGTTATCCCGTCGATTCCAAGTGGACGTGTTTTGTTTTTGTTTGTTGGTTACATATTGTAACGCAGGATGATCCGGAATGGTAAGCTCTGTTACTCATTTGGGCAATTGGTACTACCAATTCGAGTAAAAGATTGAAACCTTTAAAACCTTGAGTCTCAACTGATAGATGTCACCTGGGCAGTATCAACCATACGTGGGATTTTCAACTCCCATACGTACCTGATACCACCGTCCATAATTCTTGGCCCCACTCATACAGATGAAGCATAATATTAGAGTTGTAGCAAAGACCAAATGATAAACCAAGCTTGAGATAGGATGTGTCTTGGATGTGTCCACATAAGATAACATTGATGTCCAATCCGACCTACCCATTAATCGAAGTATTGCCCGCTTACCTACCATTACACTACATAATAATGATTTGACTTCATGCAATCACAACAAACCTTCTGATGGTACTACAAATTTGTATTTTTTATGAATACCGTGTATCAGTTTCGATTATTCACACCAGTAATTGAATTGTACTTCCTATCCACCTTCCCTTGAGACCTCAGCTCGAATATGTTTTGATAGCCCCCGAGTAATTGCCCTTCTTGAATCCACCAACCTCCTTGAGCATCATATATACATCACTACTGCCAATTAACATTAAAATATACCACTAAAGACTCTCCCTCTCCCTCAAATCCATACACAAAACACATCACACATCACACATCACAAAATCATAAAACGTCAATCATTGAGAAGACAACCATCTCATATTTTCATACTATTCCTGATCTAATACCAGATGTTTCCTAATTTAGAACTAGCTACAGGGAGCAATCTAGTAATGAAAAGGTACGCAAGATAAAAGCACATACAAATCCTAGCCTTCATCTCTTCCTAAGATGAACCCGGAGATGTGAAGCAATCTATAATTCCATCCGCCCAGCTTCATCCCTCAGTCTAATTCATGGTGATGCCACCCAATTTTAATAAAAGAAAAGAAAGGGTAAAAGAAAATGTCAGATTACAGAGGAGCTTTTGAAAGGGTACGCAGAAATCATAAAGACAATTCTACCCCTTCCTACCCTTTTTTTTAAAAAAAAAAGAAAAAAAAAGAAAGACAGCCAAACGCCAAAACGACCGGGGTGATGAATGTACGTGTGTTTTGTCGAAGTCAATCGTGACGATTATCGAGGGTCATCGGTTTCATAACTCCGTTTCGATCGATCGGGATTGGACATCTTACCAACGTCTGCCTCCACCTAAAGGAGCAGCGTTAGAAGAAGAAAAGTTGCCTACCAGCGGCTCTGTTAGTCCCATCGTTTGATGGAACAAGGGAGAGTAAGATGGTAAGGGAGGTTAGAATGACTTACCACCACCACCACGTCCACGGCCACCGCCGTAGCCACGTCCACCGTATCCTCTGCCACCACCACCACCACCTCCGAATCTGGTCATCTCAGCAAGTCGAGGATCAATGACCTGCTTAGCCTCTGTAAGAACGTTCACGAGATCACGAGCCTGCTTTTGATCTAAACAAGATTGTTAGCTAATGCAAATCTCAAAGCGAATGATAAACATACTGTCAGTGGTGAAGAGAGTGATTGCGGTTCCCTTCTGTCCAGCACGACCTGTACGGCCAATACGATGGATATAATCCTCCGAATTGTTAGGGTAGTCATAGTTGAACACGTGAGTAATGTTTCGGACATCTTTATTGATGGGTTAGCAAGGACAGAAAAAAAATGGTATAGCAACGGTCCAGGGCGGCTAATGAAGAAGCTGCATTTGAATGCATCCAATACTCTCTCGGCGACTGGCATGAAACTGTCCAATGCGGCTTATGCCAGGGTAGGTGATCCACACATCCAGGCTCTCAAGGAATGGGAGTCTTGGAGACAGCTTGATCAAGTCAAGAAATGCCAATTCCATATCTGGTACTTGCTGAAGTACTGTCGAGTTTGGAATTACGAGCGCAGCACAGTCGTGCTACACTAAGGATCCAAGACACCCTAAAATTAGAGAACCAAAAGACACGATAGAGCCCGGGCAATATAACGCAATCTAGGAAGCGCCGAAGCGTTGAGAGTAGAGCACCACTATATAGGCGACTGGGCGTTGCTGTGAGGGGGGAGGGGGTTTTAATCATACCAATACCACGCGAAGCTACATCAGTAGCAACCATGATCGGACTCTTGCCAGTCTTAAATTCATTCAATACCCAATCACGCTCATTTTGTTGCTTGTCACCGTGGATGGCTAGACAACGTTAGTAATGTTTCATAGTAATGTTGGCAAGGTCGCTTACAAAGCGCAGGCCATCCATCTTGTCTGAGAAATCGTGTGATGTCGTCAGCAACACGTTTAGTTCCTGTGAAGATCAAAATCTTGTTATCCTTGTCTTCCATAATCTTCTCCAAATGCTTGGTCATCTTATCGCGCTTCTCGAATTCAGAAACGACTTCAACGATTTGAGTAATTCTGTGGTTAGCAGAGAGCTCCAATGAACCAATGTTGACCTGGATGAAATCATTCAAGTAATCAGAAGCAAGGGCTCTAACTTCCTTTGGCCAAGTAGCAGACCACATGCAAGTTTGTCTGTCAGGTCTGATTTGTCCGAGGATCTTGCGGATTTGTGGTTCGAAACCCATGTCCAACATACGATCAGCCTCATCGAGAACGAGGTATGTAACACGACGAAGGTTGGTCTTGCCCGACTCGATCATATCAATGAGACGACCTGGAGTAGCAATGCAGACCTCAACACCCTTGGCGAGATCACGGATTTGACCACCCTTAGGAACACCTCCGTAAACACAAGTATTGCGAATGCGGGAGGACTTTCCGAACTTGGTGATTTCTTGTTGAATTTGGACAGCCAACTCACGGGTTGGGGCAAGGACCAAAACGATGGGACCATCACCAGGAGCGAGAAGTGGTTGTGCGTTGATGTGAACGATGGCTGGGAGACAGTAGGTAAGAGTCTTTCCAGAACCGGTCTCTGCAATACCGACAACATCACGTCCGGAGAGAGCCATAGGCCAACCCTGAGATTGAATTGGAGTAGGGGCTGGGAAACCTTGGGCCTTGACCTCGGTCATGACGTACGCAGGGAATCCTGCCTCATCGAAGGTTTCGACAGGTTTTGGAATGTTTGGGCCTTGAACGGCGATATTGTGTTGAGCTCTAAATTTTGCAACATCTTCCTCTGAGCGAGCAGCGACAACTGGGTCCTCCTTGTAGAAAGACTTTTCGAACTTTGGCATAGTGTTGAGATCTGCGGATAGAAGTTAGTATACTATCGCAAAAATTATTCGACGGCGTATGTGCAAACTCACCCCAGTTTTGCTTTTGGAGATTGGCACCAAGGTTATTCATGCGATCTCCACCAGCACCACCACCGCCATATCCACCGCCTCCTCCATAACCACCACCACCTCCGGAGTAGCCGTTTACATTTCCGCCGCCTCCGCCGCCGCCTATGAGAATGGTTAGTATTTGTTGTAAGTGGGTTCAGATTTGTTTGCATACCTCCTCGGCCACCTCCGTAACCACCTCCACCGCCACCCGAGTATCCATTAGATCCACTATAGATTGCACGTCAGTAAATCTCCACATCAAAGTTGAAATCAAAGAAGGGAACATGGTGCTACATTGTGATCGCGATGAGAGATTAGGCTTCAGCTCAAAAGCGAACGCTAGCCCGAGCCTTTATCTCTCAAACGCTCAACACAATCCAACGCGATGCGCGAAAACTTATCAACAATATCTAAACTCGTAGGTTTTTGCATACCCATTTGAATATCCATTGGAGTAAGATTTGCCTCTGCCATATGAAGAATCTCCATTTCCATACCCGTTACCGCCACCACGGCCGCCGCCACCATATCCTCCTCCATATGACATTTTGCGATAGTATATGAGAAGTGAAAAATTGAATGAGAGTGTGAGTTTATGATGGTGATTCGAAAGTCGATGAGATTATTACTGCGAGAATGACTTCTTGAGTTGATGAGAAGAAGTCTTGCAGATGAAATTATTGGTGTTGATGAAAAGATGTTCAAAAAATAATGGAAGGTGAGAAAGAAGAGGTTTGATTTAAAAAAAACATAGAAAGGAAATGACGCTAAATTCCCTTTAGGTTAGTTATTGATATACACCACTAGTCCCAATATATGTTTAGCGTCGTTTGATTTTTTTTGTTTTAGACCCCCGGAATAAGATCTTCTTGACTTTTCCAGTCCAACCTTATGGGAGCCAATGAAAACAATAGGATTGTTCAAAATACTATAAATCTCTGAATGCAATTTTTCTTTCGCTATCACCCACTCACGTGTCACTCCACTTTAAACGAGCTAATGTGGGTCCGGTACTAAACCTCGAAAATTCTATACTTCTCCTCCACCACCCCCCATATCCCAGAATCCTGTCTCCATCTATAAGGTAATCAGTAGATGTTTATGCTTCATGTTCATTTTTCTTTGTAGCGCTTTGTTTATGCTGCATTCTTCCCATATCTATGTTTGCTACTACACTTCGCAGCGCGAATAGGAGCTACCAGGAAGGTTGTGGAGGTGTAGAACTTTCCAATCCATCTCAGAAAGCTATGGTTAGAAGATACGTACTTTTGTTGCATGAATAAATATCTTGACCAGTTCCTCTATCCTATTGGGTGACTGCAAGGCGGCATGTTTCTCAAGCAAAGCTACCCAAATCGTTAGTTCTATCCAATACCATGAACTGTAAGATAATCGTGTCATTTACCTGATCCGACCTTCACTGCTTCCGTATAGTCATCTGCAACATAATTTTCTATCCATTTCCAATAGATGTTCCCTTCTCGTTTCGTCCTCGGGTCTGCATACAGTCGTTTTGCAATTTCTCCGTAGCCGATAAGGCAAGGCGCCATGGATATTTGAAGGGCCAGCCAGTCGTCAGATTGTCCAATATCGAGGACATACCTATCATTTTCAGTATAGTGTTCATGTTCA
The DNA here is from genome assembly GCA_002162615.1 of Myriosclerotinia duriaeana. Taxonomy (NCBI): domain Eukaryota; kingdom Fungi; phylum Ascomycota; class Leotiomycetes; order Helotiales; family Sclerotiniaceae; genus Myriosclerotinia; species Myriosclerotinia duriaeana. Next base: position 3,448,900 of record NGKI01000001.1, read on the forward strand.
AGGAGAAAGATCCATGTACCTAGTGTATGCCGTGCATGCTATTTCGATTCTATCAGAATTAACTCAACCTTTTGATGCGAAGAGGCCTACCTTGACTCTCTTCACAGGCTTCTATCTCTGCTTTTGTCATGCCGAAGCTCTCACAATAATTGATATGTAACGCCATCTCGCGGTGAATATGGAGTACGATACCTGCAGACTTCATGAGGAGTCAGTACATTCCATTTCCAATGATGAGCTCGACTCATACTGCAGCAATGCCTTCCATAGTCTTGGCTTTATACGAAGCTAAAGCATTGGCTCTCGCAAATTGCACCTATCAAATGTTGTTAGTCCGGATTTATGAGAGTTTGAGGGTCTCTACAAACAAGATAAAGATAATCTTGGATGAGATAGTACTTGAAAGATTCCATTGGTAAGGTCCCATCTCCAAGTCTAGCAACAAATGCATGCTCAGTATGGTCTTGCCAAGCTCCTTTGACATCGGGTCTTTCCAGAAGATACTCCATGAAGTGGCCCCTGCGAAAATTAGCCTAGAAGCATGTTATCGATACAAGGGAGATATTTACGGGGCAAAAGGTAAAGTGTAAGTTGAATGGAAATGATTGATTGGGCCATTGCCGTTTCCCAAGTCCGGTGCTGTTCGTATTCCTGCCTCAATATACCGACAGGCACTCCTCACAGCCTGCACCATGGGCATTCCATTTGCAATGTTACAGGCAATGGCGGCTGTTCCCATTTAGCTGTTGTTTCAAGAGGCGATACACAGAAAAACTCACATGCCATCGAGCACCCCGTTCCATGAGTGTTCCGCGATTTTTGATATCTAGTCCGGATTTCTGTGGTCACCCCTTCTCCGTACAAGATATCGACCATGAGTTCCCTTTCTTCTTCCTTCGTCGCCACTGTCCCATCTTTCTGTAGAGGCAGATGACCTCCTTTCACCAACACATATCTCGGCCCTAATGATTGTACCGCCTTTGATATCTTCTTCAAGTCGTCCAAATTCTTAGGTTCTTCGACAGACACTCCCGCATCGGAGAGAAGTAGTTTCGCTTCGGGAACATTGGGTGTAAGTACGGTGGTATGGGGTAACAGCAGTTCTCGTAGGTTGCGGATAGCTGTAGAGGGAAGAAGCTGTGATCCACTTGTGGAGACCATGACCTTCGGATGTCAGATAAATTGTGTATCCCATTGGAAAAGTAAACGCACAGGATCAACAATCAGAGACTTCACGTGATGTCTTTTCAATGCTTCTGCCACCACTTTCACTGTTTCCCCAGAAGCCAACATGCCTTCGATATATCATCAGTCTGTAGACTATCCATATTCATAACCATATCTTCTTAAAATCAGACATGAATATAGAATAATTTACCAGTCTTCACGACATCAACCCCCACATCCCCAATCGACACATCAATCAGCTTCCTGACAAACTCGGCCGGAACATAATGGATATCCTCGACACCTTGAGTATTTTGAGCCGTCAAAGCCGTTGTAGCAGTCATAGCATAGCACCCATGTGCCGCGATTACTTTTTGGTCAGCTTCGATCCCACTGAAAAGATAACCGTTAGTCTGTGACGGGGTAAAAGTGCGGAGAGAGAAAATGCCGGTGTACTAACGCTCCACCGGAACTATCAGAACCCGCAATAACAAGAACACGTCCTATTGGCATGGTCAAATTGGTGATGCGAACAAAGTTGTTGTTTACAGTTTGTGAAAGAGGAATACAAGTACGAAATTGGAAGATGGGGAAGATGCAATGCTATTATGTAATCGGCCCTAGCGAAGTTCAACCCCCAACCACGTGCGTGAATGGCATCAGAAATTTTGCATTGGTCTTTAAGGGGAAGTCGGTAGGATCAACAACACAAGTAATATATATAGAGACACTTAATTGATTTAATCCATACTCGGTCAAAAACTATGCCAACCCCAAGATAAAAATTGTGAACTATTCGTCCAAACAAATCCAAATACAGACACCTTCCTGAATCCATCATGTATCGTTACTGTCGTCAAGCACACTCAATATATTCCATAGATTCTCTCTAAAAAAGTCCTCCTTCGATGTGATCGCGAATCTAGTGAGATCTAAGTACGATAAGGAATGGCCAATATAGTAGCGTTATGTGCTCCTTGTATGGACTGGGGAGGCGATGAGTTATCATGAAAGTATGATCCTTCCGTGCTGGACTTTTCCCTAATTACCGAGTCTCCACATTCATCCATATCACTACCACGACGCCCTCTGCTTTTCACTGTTGCAAGAAGGATGACCGCCATCCACAAAATCCACATAAAACCAGCTATCACGCCGTATGCAATCTCCCCCCTTCTGCTGTTATCGGCTAACTGCAGGCCCAAACCACCATTGATGATACCGAGAGTAATAGCTGCACGACCCCACCAAACGTGAGGATAAGTTGCAAAATTACGGCCACCATGGCGCTTGTAGAGTAAGTGATGCGTCAATCCAGAAATAGGTTGAAGTAACAAACATCCAGCAACAACTAGGCCGATAATTGCATGAGCGAAACAAAGATTACCAAATGAGTACGCCATCCATACACCCATTCCAAGTGATGCAAGTACAAACATATAGGCCGAAACCATCCACCCGGCATGGAGCCATAGCAAATTGCGGAAACTAAAGATTCGAACGGCGATCGCACCGGAAGGAAAGAGGATAACAAAGGCAAGAGAAGCTAACAAACCATGTGCGAGTTTCACTTTTCCAAGATCAGATGGTCCAGTCGCAGCATCACTGGCCCCAGAGGATGTTTGCCTAGGTGTAGAAACAGATCCAGCCGTTGAGAATGGATTCGTGCTTTCTCCGCCGATAGCTGTCTGCAGATTCAAGCTGACAACTCCATATTCATCGTGAAACACAATATTTGCATCAACACTGTCCGATGACAAGGCAACGCCAGTCTTATGAGCCCAAATCCACTCCGAGGAAGCATCGGTGAAGCTCATTGATCCACTATTCCAACTATCGCAATTTGAACCTATTGTAATTGTTAAAATTGATGCTGAATTTTTTGCACACTGAACGTACATTTAATATTGGCAACCATTTGACCATTGGAAATTCCAGAACCATCGAGTAGAGTCACCTGAGCAGAGGTATCGGAAAGCGGTTCTGCATGTTCAACACCGAGTCTAGGACTGAGAGTGACATTGGTCCCAGTGGAATCGGCATACACCACAAAGATGTTGGAGCCAATCATGCCAGAGCCTTGTCCAAAGCCTATCCAGGACATTGTATCTGGTCCGCTCATCTGGATATATATGTCCCCTAGGCCACTTGAGGCAGTCGATGCCGGCACATTGACGGCATAGCAAACATCGCCTGTGCAGTAGGAGACGGATTGAGCGAATATCGTAGAAGCTAGTCAATTAGTAATCGACTGGTAAAACGCAGACAGTATCACTTACATGCTAGAATAATACCGACGAAAAGACGTGGAAGAAACATTGTTAAAGTTTCGTTCAATTGATTATCTTCGTTGAAATACGTCAAAATTTATGAAACTGGGAATGTAATGATTTATATAACCTTTCGTACTATTCTTCCCCGTAGGGAGAACAGATACTACTTTGATGAGGGGTTACATGACAAAATAAAGTTACAGACTGACAGTTCAAGGGAATCAACTTTGTCTCCCTTGGCAATGCCTAAGAAGCTAAGCAAGAGATAAAGTGTGGTCTTCCCAAAGATTTTCTTTGAAAAAGCATTATTCCCCGGGATCAGGAAGTGCTTCGAAAAGAAAGAACGGGGGTGCCGGAAGATGCAGAATAATGTCTCAGTATAGCAAGAACAGTGATGATATTTTAGTGACATCCGAATGCATCCGAATGATACCCGAGTGACACCAGATACTTTCGCTAAAAGAAAATTTGAAGGTTAAGCAAACCGAAGTGTGGAAAAAAGGAAGGAAGGAAGCTCTCCGGGTCCTAAGCTGGGCTTGTAGTCTAGAGCGGGTGAGGCGACAAGCTTAAAACTAATTATATAAAATCTGCAATTTGGCGAAGCACCAAGCACTGGCATGGTGGTATTGGTGATCTTATCATCTCGGTAGCGAGTAGGTTCCTGCATTCAAGGTGAAACAATGTTTTGATCTGACATGTCAACTTTTGCGATGAAACTCGATTTTCGGATGATCGATTTGCAAGCGTGGCTTTGTCAATGCAACGCGGGGAGGAGACTTTCATAACACATGAGGCGATTCGGACGTAAAGTTTGCCGGCACTTGGGATTTGGAAAGACCACCTGAGTGATATTCAGCTATCCCGCAGCCTTGAATGGTAATACAATAAAGGAGTTATAAACCGGCTCTCTGGTTGTGAACTGGCTTTGTCTCACCGGGGGGAAACGTGCTAGAAGTGGTACAGTATGGTACGGAGAGTACGGTAAGCCAACCTAGTAGTAGATAGGGATTACTCGACACTTTCGCGGCGATTGGCTCGTTAAATTTCCCCTTAAGGTCACCGTAATTATCGTGCTGTTTTCAAGTCTTAGGGGGCAATGACCAAAGGGATACTTGATGTTCATCTGATCCTAAGCTCTTCGTCAGACGTGATACACAATCTCCATTGTGATGGAAAAGAAAAGCCCATGGGAAACTCGGTACATCGAAAAAACCTCCAGGAAAAAAAGAGAGATAAATGGCTCAAACATGAGACAAGAACTTAAACGTAACTTATCTTAGCTGGGAGTTTTGAGATAGCTGGGCATCGCCACAGTCGACAAGAATCTCCGTCGACGGAATGTACCACGACAACTCAAATAAAGCCAGTGTATTTATTGATTATGAATTTACATCTTAATTTCATCATATCCATACGAGCGCTCTCCAATTGATTTCTTGATTTTTTGATCACTGTGTAAGTGTTGATGAAAGTAGGCGAAATGCACTAGTTCGACCTCAATCAACCTCGATTTCGATGCTTTTCCACCACTAAAAACTTCCTAGAAATTTAAAACGGACCCCCTAATAAAGGCCCAGAGGTAAGCTCTTGAATTGAGATACTTAAACAAAATGGTTGGAATCGAAAGATTTATGGAATACATACCGTGTCGACAAAGCTTTCTCTTCCGTTACTATGTTAGCCCTTCATGAATCTAGGCCCTCAAAACCGCGCACTTTTTTCTTTACATTGTCTTACAACTCATCATACTTACCAACAAAAACGTCGCGTAACCCGGGCATTGCTCTCTCGGCGATATTTGACACCACCTTGACCATTCTCAATCTCCACCGTCAGTATCTTTGCAATATTCGCGACAAGCTTCTCTCTTCAACCTCACAAACGACTCCCTCCCAGAGGTGCACCCCGTCTAGCACAACAAACCCTACTTCTATGTAAGATTCTGATGTCCTTACAGAAAACAACAGTCGCTGAGCAGAGACGATTCGCGCCTTATCAAAACCGTTTCAGAACTTTCGGCGCAAGGCAAAAGTCATTCGTCCACATTGTAGACACTAATTACTGGACCTTAAAAAATGATGATCATGGTGAACCATACAAGCAATATCTCAAACTACCCATAGAATCCCTAGGAAACTTTCCGTATTCACTTGCCTCAGGGGATATGGAAAGGCGAAGTTCGAATCTTTCAGACCATGTGAACAAGAGACTATTTAGCATTCCGTTAATGAATTATGTGAAAAGGCGAGTTTTGCATTTCATGGCCAGTGTTTGACACGAAACTTACACGAGAGGAGTGTATGAGAAATAGAATCTCAATCCCATGAGTGCTCAATTCAAGCATCTAAATTTCACCACAATAGGACCTTCAACCTTAACCCCCCCTTCCCCCCTTTCACCATTCCATCCGCCCGATACCTTAACACAACATCTTTCCACCCCATGGAGTACAGAACCTCCCCTCTCCATTTTCAAACGTCCCCTCTACCCTCACTCCTCTACCCTCACTCCTCTACCCTCACTCCTCTATCCTCACTCCTCTACCCTCACTCCTCTACCACCACTCTCAAAATTTCTTTGCCATCAAGCTACGTTTCAAATCACTGAATACAATGTTGGCTTTGACTGTTATCATTATGAGCATAAAGGTTACAGATAATCCAGTCTATTTTGACAGTTGAGGGAGGACACTAATTTAGCATCTACCTTGATGCGATCGCAAGCCACCCCTTCACCTAGACCGGTCGTTTCCTCGCTTAACGACCTTTGTCCACCCTTTCAGCGTTCTTGCAATCTATGGCAGCTGAGTACATGGAATTAAAGATTTAAGCAGCTTGATTAAGGAATTGTATAGATATGTTTGACAGAGAAATATATACTACTCCTCACAAACCTACTCGATTTGATTTTTTAAAGCTCTGGTTGATGGGCCACTTGTGACCAGAAAACACCCAAACACCCACACACAGCAATAGGATACGCAAACACACTATATATAATAGAAAAGCTAAAGCAGTAGGGTATCAATCCATATTTTCATCGATTATGTGAGTAAAAGAGAAAAGAAGCCCTGGGTATATTATGCATACTTCTGCACATATTCCAAAACGTAACAAATTCCAGTCCAGATTAGACCCGTATCCCCCAGCCTTCCAACGGCAAGCCAGTCAATCAATTGATTGACCAATCGATCCATACACGAACTCCCGACTATTTTGCCAACCTCATCTCATGGTGAGGGAAATGACTACATGCAAATTGCAAATGTGATGCTTCTACTCGAGTAGCACACTGTTTCGTCAACATCGTATCGTACAGGGAATATTAAAAGAAGACCTGGGTTCTTCGTATTATACATAGCTGATTCGAATTATATGTAAAGGGTGATGTGAATTATTTTCATGTCGATCCTGTTGTTCCAGTATAGCCGATGATTTCTCGATCATCATCAACCAATCTACCATATCTGTTCAAGATCAGTATTTGTGCCCGAAATAAAACACCGAAAGCTAAACAAAAGACGCATTCGGAACTTACTCAAGCATTAATCGGAAGAACCATACTTCCAGGTCTTCATTCCTGAGCACATCATTCGCCCAGTCTCTTCCCTGCAGGGCAATTCGCTCCGCTTCTTTCTTCCCAACATCTTCTCCCGCAAACCATCGTACTGCCTCAACCCATTCATCTCCTCTCAAGCTCAAAGGGATATAATGCACCCAAGGCTTTAACCATTCCTCATGCCATTCTCTGAAGACAGCCATTTTGTATACTAGACTTTTGCTTTTCAAGAATGCGTAAAACCTTCCACTGAAAGCGTTTCCATCCATATCAAGTAGATACTTATATTTCCAAGCATCTTGCTGCTTGGCTGCATCCTTAATCTCGAAAAACTGTTTTTGTGCGTCGCAATCGCCAGGGTCACATTGCCCAACACCCGAGAAGAAAATGTCAAAAGTCTCCTTGAAATCGCTTCTGGGCACAGTCTTCACCTGCCAATCTTCCTTTGTCTCTTCGCCTCGATTGACCATAATCTTTGCTTGATCACCCGCATTAACCTTTTGCACTACCTTTTGCCTGTGCTGCCGTCTCCAGCCACCATCTCGACTAAAGCCTCCGGTTGTCGAACCCCTCCAGTAAATCCTATCTTTCTTGTCCTTCCATGCTTTGTCTTCGGCTTCCTCATACGGTACCTTGCCATACCAGTACCAAGGAGATGGATACAGTATATCAGAGAACGACGAGATCTTGGATTGCGAGAAAATTGGGAATAAGTCATGTACGATGTTAAAGGCATTAGGTCGATCGAAAAACCCGAACGATTCGCTGAAAGACGGGGATTGGCAGATATCGGAGAACGCAGTTTGATTGTATACAAATCCCAGTTCCGTCACGGCATAACTAGCATAATTATCCTCTTTCGGTCCATCATTGAGGCTCCTGGCAGCACTATCGGGCGGGCAAGACATCCTCGAATGAGTCCAGGTTGGCTGATGAGAAAACACGTTGAATCTTGTAGTCTTAACCTCTGGCACTCGCAATCCATCGCTGGCAACATCAAGTGGTCTGGGCGACCATGAATTCCTGGGTGCTTCAACAGAATTCGCATTTGGCATGTTCTGATCCTTAGCAACATGTACCAGCCGAGCTAAATCATCATATGGCACAACCACGCGAGGTTCATCGTGGATATTGAAACAGAGGTCCATATCAGGGAGATACTTCAAGAAGGGCTTCATCATCCCAACCGTAGCTTCTTGTTGCCATTGATTCCCTCCTTCAACCTTGGTAACTTTTCCTCCTCTGATCAACAGTCCTATAAGATTATTGGGAAAGCCCAGTGCTTCTCGTGCCCTTCCTCTTATTGTTGCCGGTTTTAGTCCCCAAAATGGCGTTAGGGATGTATGTATGTTATCATATTCGTCTATAAGTTGCACCCCTTTTGACTTTGCGAAATTGTACCATTTGTCAAAGTTAGGAGGGGGAGGTATTCCATATCGTTTTCTATATTCTGCCACTGCTTCCTCCAGCGTCTTCGATTGTTTTGCCTTCGTATTCTCAAACGCTTTTTCATTGTCCTTGATTAATTGATAAATCGGATGCGAAGGTCCAATATGATACGACGGCGTCTGCGGTTTCTTCTCAATATCAATGACAGGAGGTATTCGAGTATTGGATATGCTTTGCGGTTTTTGATTCTGATTTGAAGATGTGAAAGAATTCGAAGGATATGGAAAAGGCGCTCGTAGGTAGAATATCGAAAATGTAGCCAAGGTAAAAATGCTAATTAGCAGTAGGAATTGGCGAGACTTCATTTTCCGCCGGGTCTTCATTATCATTGCGCTGATAGAAGGCCTTCTTGTATCATCATGTCCATCGAATGGAACAAAGTGCACTTGTTCAGTGCGATGTTGGAATGCCGCACTCGAGCTCCTACGACGACTTTGTCCAGCCATCGCAATGGAGGGCCAGAAGTAGACTCTTTGTACACTTGCTGATACTTCCGGTTGTTTGTGAGACCCCTTAGTTTCTGGATAATTATTATTTATCCTTGCACAACCAATGCGGCCGTCCTGCCGACTTGGGGAATGAAGGAGTCTCAACTTCCGAAACGCGCATATGAGTGGATAAAGTCATATACGAATGGTAATAATGGGAACAAGGAGGGGAAGATATAACTGTTTGTATATGTGGTGGCGAAGCAATGTTAGACTTTTCTAAGTTATTTCTCCTCTTTAGCTGAGTTGCTCAAGAATCATTTTCTTATACTCGTAATACTCTCATCCAAAGTGCCGGTTGTGGTGGGGGATGAGGTTCTGGCCACAACTCTTCCAAAACCGCACCCCACTAGATGAATAACCCTGAGCCAATATAATCCTCTAATTTTCCATTCCCTTGAGGAAATTATGTTACCTTCACCGTCCATCCTCCTTTTCTGGGTTCCTCTTGGAGTGACCAGGAGACTGGAGTGTATTACCTGGTATGGCGTGACACATTTCCTTCATTTATTACCAGTATACTATTGACTCGGAATATATCCTTGGCTTTCCAAATTTCGTATTTATAGGTAAGAATGTTTTTTAGTATTGGCTGGAGTGTACAAATTCAGGAGTTTTCGTTAAGTGCCACAACATATCTGCCCACTGCCGATGTAAGTAATATGGCATGGAATGATTGACTGCAATTATATACCTAGGTACTCAAGCAATGGTACACTCTACATGATAGGTACGTTAAAGTAGCGCTATGCGCGCGCTTTGAAACCTCGTCTATATGACATAATTATCCATCTGAAGGTGCTGATATGCTCACAGAAAAATCCGCTTTGCGTATAAGTACTGTATGCTTTCAAGCAAGAACGTTTTGATGAAATATCACCTCAAATTGCATAGCTGGGGCAGTAAAAGTTTGGGAACTTGAGATTAAATTATCTTTTGGTATAGACCTATCTATTATCGGGAAGAACTCGATCCATGCGTAATGCAAGAACGAAATGGGTATTCAACAACCTGTTCTGTCCTAGGTGTTACCCCAATACCCGAAGCTGGGAACCCCTAGATAGCTAGATTCTTCACGATAATCCTTCATCCCTTTTTTTTGTCTTTTGTATCTAATAGAAGAAACCGAGGACCTTTCCGGCAACGTGCTTGCGTCTAGCCTCCTCGTGGTCCATGATACCAGCGGAGGTGGTGAGGACGATGTGTCCGAATTGACGGGATGGCAAAAGCTTGACAACCCACTTCTCGAAATCCTCGATCTTGACGTTGTATCTTGGGGAGATAACACCGGTCTTGTTGAGACTATAATGTAGAATTAGCGATGTATCCTTGAAAGTGGGATTGAGGTTTCTGCTTACCGGCCGTTCAATTGGACGACGATCTTTCCAGATCTGTGGTCATCAACCTCCTCGAATTCTCCGATATAGCCTGAAAGAAATGGACATTAGTATGTTGCGAAAGATTAAACATATAACTTCATGAAGAAAAGATCAGAGAACGTGTAAGATCCGCGCAGTTTGATATATCGGCAACTTAAAGGACTTTGATCGTGTGGAATTGAGATCATTATCTAGTTATCATGCCGAATAGGTATAAAATATGAAATTATTGTCAGACATACCGTGCTTTTGCATGACACCGAGGAACTTGACGATGACCTTGGAAGATGGGCGGATAAGAACTTGACGCTTTCCGGCCTTCTCAGCATTGTTGATGGCGTTGAGCGCATCGTTGAGGACTGAAGTCTTAACCATTTTGTCGGATAGGCGGGATAGAGATTCTCAAATAATCTAATAGATCAAAGATGAGGTATCTATCAGGTCTATATGTTAGCCGTCATGATACTCAAGCATAAAGAGTGCCCTCATGATTGACAAGAGGGTTCTAAAGCTCGTGTCGAACAATAGAGAGAGTAAGTGTCGATATCTTTCAATTGCTATGGATACATGATAAACAGATTCATAGGCCGAAGCTTAACAACTGCTGAAATCAAAATAATTCCACAATTACAATTGAGTAGATGATCGATTTACTCCTCCGTATCAATCATGAAGGACTTGCGAAAATAACTATCATTTTCATGTATACACACCTCGTTGCGTTGTAGAATGGGCGTCGAAGTTGTCGTGAAAAGAGATGAAAAAAGGTTCTAAAAAGTTATAGAGATCCAGCGACGCAGCGACTTTTGCTTAGTATGGGTTAAAAAAAAAATTCAAAAATCCAATCTTGTGGGAACGCTTACCTAATCATTGGCGAGTTGGTAGGGTCTCGCTAAATTGATAAAATTATCAACACTATCAAGATTCTGAAGCTAATTTTCTCCATCCATCAAAATACAAATTACCAACATACACTCTTCGAGGACCTAAAGATATCATCACAATCAAGATGGTGAGTTAATTTCTGTTATTCTTCAATCTAAAAGGGTCATAACTTATATGCGCTATTGGCGCAATGCATGAAGTTGCAGACAGTCACAGACAGTCACAGACAGTCACGAACATTCCCCCCCCCCACCACCAATATTCGAGATCCAAATACTGTAGATGGGTTTTTACATTTAAGTAATTGTCGCTAACAATCATTCTTCACATAGTCTGACGTAGAAGAGCCAACCTCCCCAATTGTCGCCGAGGCCGATGAGGTCGAAGTTTCTGGAGATGCATCCAAGGGACAAATGACCGTCATTGATGCATTGAAGGGTGTCCTCAAGCTTGCACTTATGCACGATGGTCTCGCCAGAGGTCTCCGTGAAGCCTCCAAGGCTCTCGACCGTCGTCAAGCACACATGTGTGTTCTCAACGAGGCATGCGAGGAGGAAGCATACAAGAAGTTGGTCGTTGCTCTTTGCTCCGAGCACAAGATCCCCTTGATCAAGGTTCCAGACGGAAAGCAATTGGGAGAGTGGGCTGGTTTGTGTAAGTATTTGATATAATGCGATTATCAAAGGATATAATTGACAGTGAATTAGGTGTTTTGGACCGTGAGGGAAATGCACGCAAGGTTGTCAACTGCTCCTGCGTCGTTGTTAAGGATTGGGGTGAGGAGTCTCAAGAGCGCACCATGCTCCTCAACTACTTCCAAACCGAGCAATAAATACATCACGGAGATGGAGTTTCTATAGCGGATAAGCATTGTATCATTCGGATCACTACACATATAGGATGCATTACTGGTGGCAATGATATTGGCATATGGAGCAACAAAATTTCGTCTTTTCTCCGAGTGAACGCGTGAATATGTTTGTATGACGGCATGTCTCGAAACCCACTTTCGATCGCTGGATCCATTGGGTTTGCGAGAATACGCTTCTGTGATTCATGAGGCAAGAATTTGTCAATTTGGAAGTAAGATAGGTTCTCAGCCCTATCCATGGGCTCATTTAGAACCTTAAAAATACCTACCCTTTGAATCAACGCCCAACACCTTTTCACTAGCAATTGAACTTCATCCCTACCGGCAGTTTACCCACCAATTTCCCTCCATACTTCAATCCACTTTCACAGGCCTGTTCTCACTTGATCTACTTCCTCCCATTTACTTCCTACCCTCAACCATCACAATATGATACCCAAATCCCGTCTTCACCTCCCTATACTTTGGTTTTGCCGTGGTACTCGCCTCCATCTCAAAAGCCACCTTCTCAAATTCCGCATCTAAATCTCCTTTCCCCTTCCATCCCAAGGCTCCTCCTAAATTTTGTCTCGCATCAGCTTCTCTCCCATAAAGCATCTTTCAATTGAAAGATATACATATAGATACACCAACAAATAGACCAAAAAAAAACCTACCAGCCCTCGCCTTATCCTCCGAAAACTCCCTAGCCACATCATCGAACTTCGCACCTCCCTCAAGTTTCTGGAGCGCTTCCGTCATTTTACTATGTTTAGAGCACTATTGCAATAGATGCAAACGTCAATATCAATATCCAACTCTATCCCAAATAAACAAACCTCCTAAAGAAATCAAAATGTCAGGTGAGACGCACAAGTATATGTCGAACATTGATTTGCTGGGCGCCTTTAACTTTCGTCTCTTTTGCATCACCGGCATCATCTTTGCCCTTCCCTTTTCCTCCTTTACCGGCGGCTTTCTTGGCTGGTGCCATGGTGATGGGTTTGATGAGAGTTTGGTAAGATGGTGGATTTCCTCCTTGCGATGAAGAAATCTGGAACCAAAGGGTTGTCAGACAATCTGATATGCGCTAGCCGAATTTCGATGGAGGGGTTCTGTCGGGGCCTCGGAGAAAAATCCGATCGATTGCTAACTTCACTTCAATTTCTTTGAAGAATGTTCTTGTGATGTTTTATTTTTCTCATTTATACAATCATTTTGTGTTTTCATAGGGTGTTTCTTATTTGCTTCATTAATTTCCAGTTTGTACAAACGATTTCTCTAACAATTTCACTTTCTTGCGCTTGTATCGCATATTCAAACACACAACGCCTATATATTTTGACATAGTCCACCTCCTACAAATCATATTAAACTAGACGATCCTTTCGATATTCACAAAAAATAACCTCAAAATGACACCATCCATAGCTCTCGATGCCAGCGGCGCATGCTCATGCTCACTCCCCTCTACCAAACCCTCAGAATCCCCCGACTCCTTCCACAAACTCGTCGCAGACCTCTCCAAAATTCTTGGGCCTTCCTCTGGCCTCACATCCGCAGACGTAGATGTCCAACAACTGCGCTCCTTGATGGAGCGCTACATATCCAACGAGAACGAATGGCGCAAATATGCGTTTGCAGATCTCAGCAGAGGGTATACGAGAAATTTAGTGGATGAAGGAAATGGGAAGAGTAACTTGGTAGTTCACCCTCTGCCTCTCCTTTTCCTCTCTTGATGCTGCAGAACTAACCATAATCTCCATTCAGTTAATCCTTGTCTGGACTCCCGGAAAAGGGTCTCCCTTGCACGACCATGCCAACGCCCACTGCCTCATGAAAGTACTCTCAGGCACCCTCTCCGAAACTCAATATACCTTCCCCTCCTCCCCTCCCACTCAATCCCTTCCCGCCCCGCCCTCAATAATTAAAACTACCACCTACACCACCAACCAAGTAACCTACATGGCCGACGATCTTGGCCTGCACAAAATCTCCAATCCCTCTCCGGATCGAGTAGCAGTGAGTTTACATTTATACACGCCACCGAATGCGGCCAGGGAAGGATGTAATATTTTTGACGAAAGGACCGGCAGAAAAAGTCATGTAACGCAGAGTAATTTTTATTCGGAGTTTGGGAGGAGGCTTGGGGTTGAGGTGTAGATTGAGCTGTATGTTGTGAAGCATGCGTTGGGTGGGGCATAGATAGGAGTACTATCCCCCCTTGAGTAAAGGTTTAAAAATTGGGCTCGGAGTAAGCCAAAAATTTAACCTTTGTTTTTTTTGGG
>NGKI01000001.1:3480573-3519582 GCA_002162615.1 Myriosclerotinia duriaeana
GGGAGATGGGGATGCGAGCTTGGGGGAGATGCTAGGGATTGGGGTTGGGGATATTGGAGAGGGTAGGGGAAGCTTTAGGGGGGAGGTTGAAAGTCCAAGGTGCTTTTGAGGCTGCTTTGTTGCCTATAACTAGGTTCAGTTTGACTTTCTAGGGCTTTTGAATGCTTTTTTTTTGGTAAATATACTTGAGAACTGCTGAGTTGTCATTTTTTTCATCTAGGCAATCCAAAATCTTCCAACAAAACTCGAGTTTGTAGAAAGGGCCATCTACGCACGCTGTAGTTTCATAAGTCATGTTACCTTCATTCGGATAATTGTCATGCACTAAATCATTTATGTTGCTAAGTCTTTAAGCTACAATTATACACGAGGGAATCTAATTTCGCATCTATAGCATTCCATGATTAACCTACATCCGCCCATTCATCCTCCTCCATCCTCCCTCCATATCATCTTCTATTCATCAAACCCCCACCTTCCCTCCAACTTTATCTGGCTCCCGCGAGTGAGAGAGCGTTGACAAGGTTGGATTGTTTCCAATATTTCCTGGATGGTGTTCTTCGAAAGAAGTCATCATTTCAGAAATGCGACCTAGCTCAAATCTATCCAGATACAAGTAGATTAGCATATATGAGGTAAGGGGCTATTTGTTTCTGGAGACAACCTTTTCCATCCTGCTTGAGTCTTTAATTCTTTCCCTCGAGCCATCTGATCATATTTCACATCTGTCATTTCCTCTCTCGTTCCGTCAATGAGGAGATCGCCTGCTCGAGGGGATCGTGGTTTACGCGCTGTTACAATATGTAGCGTGAGGTAGTAATTGCCACTCTCAATCTCTTCGGATTCAACTGGTTGTAATCTCTCCCGAAGCTAAAATTCCAATCAGTTGAGAAATGTTAAGCTGGTCAAAGGTAGTGGTACCTGTGGAATATCGTTTTCAAGCCCAATCTGGTACATGATAAAGTCTTTCAATCGCTGACCTGCAGTCGTGGTTCCTCCTACAGGTAATCGATGAACAATCTCTTTGACATCCCAGAATCTATATCATATTAGCTTGTCATACGGACATCATATTAATGAGCTTACCCCGCCCCTTCAAGCCAAGTCTTTAAATTGACCGCAGGAATACCACCTCGTGGACGGATTATTGCCTTATGGCGTTCAATGACTCTTTCCATCCAGCCTGGAACTGTTTCTGCAAGTTCAGCATCGTGAGATGGTCGCTTAAGCCGATCAGCAATATTATCAGTCCAGTCAGTATGGGCTCGGCTCTGATGATAATCTTCAGGCTTGACGGAAGTACAATTTGCTAATTTAGACCTTGGTCGAGGGTCCACTTCGAGGAATTCTACAACACCTCCTGGCTGAAGAATTCTATCTGTTATTAGTACATAGTAAGCCTATGCTGTGTGGCAAAAAATTACTCACAAGCGAATGTCATCTAAAAAAGTCTTGTAACTCTCAACTCTATCAAAGACATCTCTTCCACGGATAAAGGAATAAAGATTATGTGGAATAGGGTCGGGGTGAGCCAGAAGACTATTGAGGTTTCGAACATTGAAGGACGGAGCAGTTTGTGTTTGTGAAGAATTGACACGGCTGAAGTAATCTGTCGAATCCGCTTCGGGGGTGGGGATAATGAAATCCCTATTTCTATTAGCAAATTGATTACAGAAATCAACTCTGATTTTGGAAAATCATCATACTTCAGTTGAATGTCTTTTTGCACACAAGACCAATGATCTGTGTCATCAACACCTTCTACGGTCCAATCTGGTTGATCATTCTTAACTTTGAAGCACCAACTTCCATCACTACAACCAATCTAATGATACTTAGCACCAGCAAAAAGCGTGTAGATAAACAGATAACACATACCTCCAAGACCCGAGGTGGTCCTTGATATACAGGGACAGTCTTAAATTCTCCACTGACAGGTGTAGTCTTTACAGACGAGCTCGGATTGTATTCCCAAGATGACAATTTCTCTTCCCATGTTAGATTGCCCTTTTCTGAGCTAAGTGAACTCTGGCCTTTGATTTGTTCAATGTCGTTCATCCTAGCCCTAAACTACAGGCATAAAGTCAGTATATCTCTCAATACTTCCGCAGCAATGATCCAACAAAGTGAAGTGAAAATCTCATAAAGTCATGAGGATAGGAGAACTAACATCATGGTGATATGCCTTTCTAATCAACCTCAATATTTCGGTAACTGATAGATCAGCTGTTTTTCGACTTTGCAGATGGCTATGAGCATTGACCAGTTCGCCGTAGTCATTGTAAACCATATAAGCATCACAAACATCGAATGTCTCAAAGTCATCGCATAGAGAATTTTCCGGTTTCCTGGTAGAGGATGAGGATTGAATGTCTAGATTTGCCATTGCCTCATTTAAATGACTGGGCGTCGTAAGGGAGATAAGAGAAGAGCCTCCGCATGAGGATCGTTGTCTATGGTGTAAAGATGGCACTGGTAGTCTATTAAGTTCTTGTCAGCATTGTGTGTACAGGATTGGTGAAACCTTCTTTTCGCATTGGTGTCTATCACCTGCGTAAATATGTTTTGTTCTGTGCCATCAATACACCAATAAATCATACGTACCTTGGAAGGTGTGGAATCTCGGATTCTTGGCCATCGTATCCTCCCAGGGCAGGTAATCTTGAAGGAGATGGAGATGCAGCCCTCAATTCGACAATCGATATTATACTATTAGATTTGCAGTGCTTTGGTGATAACTCCGGAATCTTATCAATATCCACTTGGAATACTCTTCCTGCATAAGAGGTAAATAACAATGGAGTGAAGCGCTGTTGCTCACATTCATGCTCCATGATTGCGGGATGGTGATGGATCGATTAAAGAGGATTGATCGAGTATGCGTGTAGAGAGAAAAGAAGAGAGAGGGATAGTTCTTCTTATTGAAAAGTACTTGGGCTCTCGAGATACCGCAACTGATAGGTTTATCATGCCGATGGTTGTGGTGGTGAATCAAAAGGGAAGTCGCGACTGGGTCGAGATTGATAACGATTACCTACCTAGTAAGTAGCATAATCTTGCAATTCCTTCTCGAAAAGTGAAAGGAACGAAAGAAATCCCATCGATGACGACACAAAGTTTTGAGAGCAGAGAAACCGAATTTTTGAATAGTGACAAACTATCTTGCCGTATATTGCTATCCAGTCGCGCGAAAATATTCTAGTGACAGTAGGAGCAGTTTGTCACATGGCCAATACATACTCATATCCATTCTTTTATTGAATCGATCGATCCAATTTCCGCGTTTCTGACATTCTCTCCATCTCCTTCGTAAGACCTTGACTAGTATAGTGCCTTTTATAATTCAATCTCCTCCATCTTCACAACCTCGACGAGAATCCCCCAACAGTCTCCAAAAATTTCAATTGCATAGGTGCAGCCATGAGATCCTCATCCTTCAACTTCTTCCCAAAAGATTTGAAGGCATCTGAAGATCCATGAGCTGCAATTGCAGCTTTATCCTTATAACTATTATGCTATCCATTAGTTTCATAGTTCACACATAAACGATTGACAATATGTCAATATCAAATTTACCTCTCCATCATAATAATTTCCTTAGCACCAGACTTCTTATCGACTTCCTTATTGATCTCATACTTCAATGTCCCGGGCTCATTTGCATGGACATATTTGGCCATTTCACTGAGAAGTTCCGTAACCTGATGAATAGGGGTAAATGGATTAATGACTGTAGGATTCCGGTAGGAGAACTCGTTGGTGGGAACTAAATACTCACCCTATCTGCTTTACCCTCCTTGGGGAAAAGAATTGCTATTAAATCTATTTGCGACATGATGGCTTCGAATTTTGTTTATGCTGCAATTCAAAAAATATATTGTATTTCAACCACAATCTTTTGCTAGGACTGAGGTCTAGATTGTCGCTTGCTCGGCTGGGAACCCCTCTCACCCACTTCGGATCCCCGAAGTCAACCTCGGCATTTTTCAGCCAATCATATGGAAGGAATATCACATATCATACATTTTTCAAGTAAAGGTTGAAGGTTGCTTTCATTCACACATAAATCTGAACATGTAGATAAGCCCCTCAAAAGTGACCACCACAAAATAGTAAATTAGTCTTTGGGACAGGGTGCAACCTCCTCCCCGGCACTATCTAATAAATGGCATTGGCTACCATGCATTGAACAGCACAGATGGGATTTCTCAATACATCGGGAATTTACCGACATCATTCTCAAAGAACTGACTGAACATTAGGGAACTTACCGACCCAAGTGCACTAGTGATCAATGGCCTATAAAGTGAATAAAGCACAAAGGTACATTGCGAAACGAAAGCTTAGTTTGCGAAACGAAAGCTTAGTTCAACGACAAGCCACCCCCTCACTATAAAAGAGAAAATATCTCCCCATAGAAGATGAATGAGTTGATATATAGTTGAGACTTTGTGGCCAGATATAAAAATTCTTAGACTTGTATATACAAAGAAGATGTGGGATATTCTCTACTAGATGGTTTTGAGTGAGGAGTAATTAAGTTCCGGTTCTCATCACAAGTATCGTGAGCGTTGAACATTCTTGTGGGTTGTGTGTTGCTTTGTTATCAGATAGCTTTGGATCTATTGCATCTTGTGCGGGTTGATCCGAATGCTTATTGATGTATGATAGGCCCCTTAGAAAGGTAGATTATCATTCCAAATCAATTCTTGAGAAGTGAAAAACATTTAATGGGAAGGTGACCATGGCTCATCTCAATTCATGACACAATTGAGACTCTTACAGGTTTTTGTTTTGTCACCCTCCAAAAGGTAATCTTTTCGAGCCAATAACTCCACATTTGAATAGCTTCACACAGCTTTGATATGTAACCTGGGTAAAAATGACTTCCTTTTCATGAGATGAAACTGGTAATTGTTAAGTCAACAACAAAGAAACAAGACAAAGTGAGTAGATAGCGTTGTGGAGTAGATAGCGTCTTGGCATTGTAATAGAGCTTAAAAGTTCAACAATAAATCCCACGTGGATCTACGATCTGCTGTTAAGCTAACGGATAGACCCATGACAAGTCGTAACAATCATCAAATCAGTAATTTGATCATTAATATTGTAGTGCAATTGGTTGTTCAGTTGAGATAAGAACTAAGAATGTGGTGGAAAGATCTTTCCTGCCAAAGGGGGGTGATTTTCGGCTAGGTACCTTGCGAAAGTGTAGAAATACAGTTTCATGTCTGACAAAGAAGAGGTCACGAAGATAAACTGAGGCCAATTGCCTTTAATGACTTGCACTGAACCTGTGGATGTTTTGTCTACATCATCATCCAAGAGGAGAAAAAATAACGTTCTACATATATTTCTACATTGACCCCCCCTTCTTTCTCTTAATCCAACAGCGCAAATAATAATAATAATTTATCAATTAACGAGTTTTGAAAATGAATACACTCATACAATGGCTCTTCAACTTTCAGAAGAAAACGTGAAACCACGATTGTACATGCAGAACTTCTAAATCCATATCGTATCTACTTGACTTATCTTTTGGGGTGAATTCGAATCGCACTAACTCAAAGCTCACAAGGAAGTAACCTTCTCTCGAACCTGCCAATAATGGATTCACAAGCAACCTTTCCGGAATTTCAGAAAACTTGCGATCATGCAAGCTACATTGAAACATTTGTCTTCATTAAAAACACCAGGATATACTCGATCACCATCTGTCAACAGTGTAAAGCTTTCCATATGTCATCATCAGAGGGGTATGGAGATATACCAATTAAGATGAGTGAAACAACCTCTGTTTTCACGATATCCTCGTTACCCCCGGAACCAATACTTATGGATCTTACACCTGGAGTCGACGCCACAGGATTGACGAGAGTAACGCACGCCATAGCTTCGGGTGGATTTGATGGCACTGCCGCCGATAGAGACGACAGAGGTTTTGCTCCTGGTCAACTCAGAACGTCAGGAGATAAGACTTCACCGAGGCAACTCCCTTTAGGGACCCCCTTGTGTAAGACAACAACTTGTTTCTGGATCTTCACTTTTGGGTGAAATATTGAGCTGATACTGTGACAGCCCCAATTCATCAATTCCTGACCTCTCCTTTCAATTCGATGCCATTATCTCCCACATTCTCGGAATCCTCAGGCCAGTCTGTATTATTTGGAGTATCTAAAATATCAGAACTATCGAAACCTCCACGTGAAGATGGAGATGACCACCGTTTGAACAAGTCAGACTTCATACGTCAGCAATTGAGAAAGCCTATATTTCCACATAATGAGATACATACGCTGGAAGTTTTGATCGATGACCTGCTAGATGAAGGATCATCTCTAGAATTTGAAGTTATTGCCCAGGCTCGATTGGATAAGATAGTCGAGGAGATTTTGCAACACGTGAAGAACAACTTTCTCAGCCAAGGCCCTTCATTCCGACAAGTTATGAGGAAAGCAAGCAAGCTTCGTGAGCAATGGATTCAGACCTTCGGAGAGAGATATCATACAATGGATGACGAGCGGTTAAAATTCATGAAGGAGGTTGGTTGTCTTAGGGATTTAGAACTTCAAACCACCGGTGAAGTATCGAAAGTAGATGGCCCTATGTGGAAGATAAGAAAGACCGCAACCTTTTCAGAGAAGGATGCCAATGAGAATTTTAATCCAGGAGCGTAAGTTCCCTGCATGTTTCGATGAATAGATACTTATGAAAAACGAACAGTTGGTTTCTTAATACACATTGCGCCGTTCGTGATGGAATTGTGTCTGACGCAAAGGATGGATTCACTTGGAGAGAGAATGGAAAGCCAGTTGCATTTTCAATGCTCTCTGGGTTTGAAATCAAAGGGGTTGGAAGGAGACACTGGGTACACATTATTGAATCGAGAGTATGTGCATACCATGCCGTTCGTCTCACGTGTGTTGGGACTGTGGTTAGACTTCTGCGCGGTCACAAGTTGAAAAGTGAAAGGGCTCCCAGACTTGGGGTACGGTATGATGGTCTGTAAGTTATTCCTTTGGAAAATAATCCCTCTACGCATATGCTGATCTACGTAGTTACAAGATTGAAAGTTGGGGCCAAGTCCTACTGAAACTGTCAGCTGGACCTGATATTTATCGTAACACTATAACTATGGTGGAACTGGCAGGACAGAACACAATACAAGAACTAGATGTAGTTCCAACCCCGTGGCAGATGGACAACTTCATCATATATAATAGGATGATTGAGAATGATATAAAGGCACGGGAGGGTGAAGCTGCTTACAAAGAATATAGGGCTTCGGAAGGTAGAAAGGAGATGGCTCGAAAAGCTTTCTTGGAGAAATTGAAGGCTTACGATCAGCCTGCGTATAAATTGCTTGATGATACAACCCACAGACTCGAAAATGCATTTCCGCTTCCACTTTCGATAGAACCATATCCATATCCTTCATCATCACCACCTTAAAAAAAACAGTATCGGATTGATCGATTTGAGGATGAAAAGGATAGAACTTGAGGTCAAATTCGGACGGGTATCAGTGGTATGATTCCGTGGTCTTATGAATGGATACCTACCTAGGTAGGTAGTGAAGTTGAAGTTGAAGGAAACCTAGGCAATTCATCGGATTGGCTGGTTACCGTAGTTAGTGTAGATGATGGTCACGTGCCAATATAATTGGAGAAAAATCTCATATCAATTCACTCTTCACTCTCACACCTTCCCGTCGGAACCTTCCCAATTAATAAAATTTGAGGTTCTTTCCATTCCAAGATTGTAGTGTTGAAAGTGAATTTCATCAATCAATAAAATCAAATATGGCTAGCTTAGAAAATGATGAACAAGTTTCATTACCTCGCAAGAGGCAGAAGCTTGACTCTACCTCCATTCCTTTTACAACTTCTCCTCAATTCATCACAACAGCCAATTCACATACAAACGCAAATCCAAGCGACAAAATGGATATAGATAATCCAAATCAAACTTCGATTGCTGATGCACCAATATCTTCCCGACCCGAACATGCTCAAGAAGTTCGATCTGGAATTCTTCACTATGTCAACAAGAAAAATCCTGGATTCCAAGGTATCTTGAAGCAAAGGTATGCTTGTCTTTCTTTTCATATTATGCGACATGGATTATTGGGTTCAAGGTTGTTTGAATTCATAGATTTGTGGTCCTCTTTTCATCAAGTCTTGCATCATGATTGCAGCATCTTGTTCAAAAGTCATACAATTTCCTCTTCAATTTTCATTGTAGTTTGTTACAGCCTTTCAATTTTTGCAAATTTTTACCTCAGTCATACTTGTATTGTCTTTTTATCCATCATTGAACTCCAGCTAATTATGGTCGGCTAGATACACTGACTTTTTGGTCAATGAGATCACGCTAGGAGGCGAAGTTGTCCATCTTAAGGATATCCATATCTCCCAAAACAACCAAAGCCGAGTAAGTCATTCTCATATGAGGTTTTCCCAATTGAATCCTTCTTGTTTAAAAAATACGAAGCTAATGGTTGTGAACAGAATGCATCAAATGCCAATGCTGCTTCAGCAGACGTTGTTGATGAAAATCAGCTAGGAGCAGAAGGTGCAGGACAGACTGCGGCTACAGAGAATACTAGCAATATTTCAGCAGATGTTGTTGATGAAAACAAGCCAGCAGCAGAGGGTGCAGGACAACCTGAATCTGTGCAACCCACTTCTACCGACACTGCTGTAGCTGAACGCGCTGCCCTTGCAGATACTATCAACGTCCTCAACGCCTCGGCTTCAATCACTCCCGCTATCAAAAACAGTGGTGATGTTACTGCACCGCCATCCACTGAAGAACCAAATGCTATTCAAATCCAAGGAATTCGACCTAACGATATGGAAGTTCTTGTTGAATATTTTGGTAACACAGTAGCGCTCCAGATCGTTGAGCTCGACAAGAAGATTCAACAGAAACCCAGTGCTAATGCTGCTTCATTTGGCTCTCTTCGCTCCGAACCTATTGATGACAGACCGCGCCGTGGACGAATTCATGGATTTGTGCGTTCGCGTTTTCAATCACGTTTGGAGACAGAAGCTCAGGATGACAATAGTATCAGTATCTTCGCAGCTGCTCCACAGAGTCAAGGCGCCAACATGGGCCAATCTCAAAATGGCAGAGTTTCAAATCAACGTGGTAGGGGACAACAAAATTCCGGCCGGGGTAATTTTCGGGGACAATCAAATGGCCAGCCCCAACTCAAGGGAAAACTCGGATGGCAAGAACTTGGTGGTGAATACCTTCATTTTACACTGTACAAAGAGAACAAAGACACCATGGAAGCTGTCAGCTTGCTGTCTAGGCTCACGAAAACTGGAACCAAAGATTTCGCCTACGCAGGTACCAAAGATCGTCGAGCAGCCACCGCACAACGTGTTAGTGCTTTTCGACACCATATCATGAGCATGGCTAAGCTCAATGAGAAATTGAGACATGGCATGAAGGTTGGCGACTTTAAGCATGAGAAATATCCACTCAGACTTGGTGATCTCGAAGGCAATGTCTTTACTATTACGCTACGCGATTGTCATTTCGGTGATGATGCTGACATGGACATTGCTACCAAGGTTCAATTGGCAGAAAAAGTTGTTGGAGATGCTGTTGAACACTTAAAAACCCGTGGTTTTCTCAACTACTTCGGCTTGCAACGTTTTGGTACCTTCGCAATCGGCACGCATGAAATTGGCAAGTTTATCTTGAAGGGAGATTTCAAGGGTGCTGTCGATGCTTTGCTTACTTTCAGCGAGGATGCACTCGCGGCTGCTCAATCAGGTCAAGATGGAAGCAGCATTGGTAGAGATGATATGGGACGCGCCCTTGCCATTCACAAATTTAGGGAAACCGGCAGAAACCACAACAGAGATCATCTCCCACCAAGATTTACTGCGGAACGAGCTGTCATTCAACACCTGTCTTCAGGCCGCACTCGCGACGATTATGCCGGTGCTATTTGCTCCATCCCACGACACCTCAAAACCATGTACGTGCATTCATATCAATCTTTCATCTGGAACACCGTAGCTTCCAGAAGATGGGAACGCTATGGAGATAAGGTTATTGAGGGAGATCTTGTTTTGGTAGAGAACAAAGCCCCAGAACAAAAAGATGAAGTTGATGAAAATGGAGAAGTTGTGGTTCACGCATCTGGAGGAGATGCCGCACTCACTTCCGATGAAGTGTTCCAGCGTGCACGCTGCCTTTCGGCCGAAGAAGCTAATAGTGGAGCTTTTACTATCTTTGACATTGTCCTTCCCACGCCGGGCTTTGATATCGAATACCCCAGCAATGAAATTGGAGATTATTATAAAGAATTTATGGGTAGTGAGCAAGGTGGCGGTCTGGATCCTGCTGATATGCGTCGAAAGATTAAGGACTTCAGCCTTAGTGGCAGCTACAGACACCTCATGGGCCAGGTTAAAAAGGGTATGAGTTTCGAAGTCAGACCTTATTACGATGACCAAGAGCAGTTGGTTGAGACCGACCTTGAGGTTATCGAGAAGCGCAATCTTCAAGAGAATGGTCCTAGCCACATTCAGACGACGTACAAGTATACCAGGAAAGAAGGCGACCCACACGGTTATGCATCTTTTCAGGAGAATCTCCGTCGTCAGGAATCCAATGAACAGAACACCAGTCACCAAGATATTGGTCAACAGGATGATGGTCATCAAGAAAATGGCCGCCAGACCAATCTAAGTGGAAGACGACAAGGTGGACGTGCTCGTCATATGGCTGATGCTGCAGAACAAGGCCGCCAAAACCTCGCTGTTCACGGTCGTAGCGCTCAGCACAATGCCTGGAAAGCACTCCCAAACAAGCTTGCTGAAGAGGATAAGGCTGCGGCTGAGGCCTGGGAGGAAGAAAAGTTAAAGCCCGTCGATCTGGATTCAATCAAGCAGCCAATCTATCAGGAGACATTCATACAAACTTCTGCGGATAACGAGGGTCGTCGTACTGGGGTTAGATATCAACAAATTCTTGGCTCGAAGAACGAGCTTCTCAAAGAGGATGCCTTGAAAGGTGCGGATGCCGAGAAGAAGATCAAACTTGAAGTCACTGAAATTCCAGTTGCCGAATCTGACGATGACACTGAGGTGCAAGAAGGAGGCGTCAAACTCGAGGCTCCGGTCAGTCTGAAGAGATCTGCCGAAGAGATCTCGAAGGCACTTGTTGGGGAGAATCAGAACAAAGAAGAAATCATTGAAGTTGTTGAAGTCAAGGATGAGAAGGACGAAAATCCCACTGTACTTTCATCTGAGACCAAGCAGGAACCTCAATCAATTGAGCCAGTCGATTCATCGTCCATTAACGCTGGCATTGCAGGCTCACCAGTTGTGGAGGAAGCTGCCGAGGAAACAAGACCTGCACGACTTGCCGTGGTTATTAAGTTTGGTCTTGGTACTAGCATGTATGCTACAATGGCCCTTCGCGAGTTGATGCAAGAGGGAGGTGTCCAGGTTTACCAACCAGACTTTTCTTCTGGCAGATAGTTTATTCTGCTTGCATTGTAGCGATTGTTACATGGTCAGGAATGGAGTTTGGCAAAATCTTCTGTACTCAGATCTGGTGTGATTTGTTGCATATCGGGTGCGCAGAGTTCTTTTTATGATGCATATGAAGGTCATGGTGACCAAGTAGCAATTTGTTGACTGTAAATAATGCGCAGTTACCTGTTGATAGACTTGATATTCCGTTGATATGAGATGAATAGAAAGTACACATGATAATACAGAGTTCTTAACACAATACCTTGACGTGAATCTGAAGTGAAATTTCATTTCCCCTCTAATAACCTGATTCATATCCTCCACCTTCCCTCTGACTGAGTAGAGTCAACCAAATACTATTTGAACCCTAAACGTGCTTCCTTCCCATATCATCCCGAGTCTACCGGTTAGTTGACATTTCCAATTTGAACCTCCCATCAAATTCCCATATTGGAGCTTACATCCGTAAACCGACTGGCAATGTACACACTAAAGAATGTCCACTAGAGAGAGAATCATTCATTGAAAACTTTATCTGAGTCTCATAATTACCTAGTACCTAGTACAGTAGTTGGAACTAGATGTAGTTTACCTAGTACCTAGTACAGTAGTTGGAACTAGATGTAGTTTCACGTGCACACTGCAATGGTGAGTGAGGTTGCTAGTTCTATGAGAAGAAATTAGAAGAAATAGGAAGGGTCTTTTCCATGTATCATCCCAAAAATGAAAGCTATCTTATGAGGTGATGTGAAGTTCGAGTTTTATATGTACTGGTATTCCTACAGATTTCATATTTATTATTATAGTCAGGATACAAAAAAGTACCTACCTAGGTGCCTAGTCTTTCCTCATCATCAATAGATGACTGCACAGACCAACTACGCACTCCACTACGGCGACCTAAATGAACCAAAAAATATTTCGAGATGGAACCAAAATATTGTCAAGTGGAGTGGCACCAGTATTTGCCAATCGCACTCAAAACTTTCTTTTTCTTTCTTTCCTCTCCATCTTATATTCAAGATGCCGGCGTTTGCGAGATCATTAACCCCTTTCTTTCAGACAGCAAGATCTGCGCTGCGTCAAGGTAATGCTGTCAGTCCTTTACAGCATGCTTTGAGAAGACAAAATGGAGCTGCTGTGATAAATGCTGCTCGCTCATATGCTACTGCTTTTGAGCGGTCGAAGCCGCATGTTAATATTGGTATGGATTCTGTTTTAACATGGTTCTGAGTGTCTGCTAATATTCTATAGGTACAATTGGTCACGTCGATCACGGAAAGGTACATTATAGTTAATGGCTAACCCCGCGGAGGCAAACAAAGTGCTAATCAGATCATGAACGTATAGACCACATTGACTGCCGCTATCACCAAGAGACAAGCAGAGAAGGGAATGGCCAGTTTCCTTGACTATGGTGCCATTGATAAAGCACCCGAAGAGCGAAAGCGTGGTATCACCATTTCGACCGCCCACATCGAATATGCCACCGAAGCCCGCCACTACTCCCATGTCGACTGTCCCGGTCACGCAGATTACATTAAGAACATGATTACCGGAGCTGCCAATATGGATGGAGCCGTTATTGTCGTTGCCGCGTCCGATGGACAGATGCCTCAAACCCGTGAGCATCTTTTGCTCGCCCGTCAAGTAGGTGTTCAAAAGATTGTCGTTTTCGTCAACAAGGTCGATGCTCTTGAGGACCCTGAGATGTTGGAGTTGGTCGAGATGGAGATGCGTGATCTTCTTAGCACATATGGATTCGAAGGAGAAGAGACACCCGTTATTCTCGGATCTGCACTTTGCGCACTCGAAGGCCGCAGACCAGAACTTGGAGTTGAGAAGATCGACGAGTTGATGAATGCGATTGATACCTGGATCCCAACCCCACAACGTGATCTTGACAAGCCCTTCCTCATGTCCGTCGAAGACGTTTTCTCTATTCCCGGTCGTGGAACTGTCGCCTCTGGTCGTGTCGAGCGTGGTGTCCTAAAGAAGGATTCTGAAGTCGAAATTGTCGGAAAGGGAGTCCAAATTACCAAGACCAAGGTAACCGACATTGAGACCTTCAAGAAGTCTTGCGAAGAATCCCGCGCAGGAGATAACTCCGGCCTTTTGCTCCGTGGTGTCAAGCGTGAAGATGTCCGACGTGGAATGATCATTTCCGCTCCCGGGACCACCAAGGCCCACACCAAATTCCTTGTCTCCATGTATGTGCTCACCAAGGAAGAAGGAGGACGCCACACCGGGTTCCACCAAAACTACCGCCCACAAATCTTCATCCGAACCGCCGATGAAGCCGCTGCTCTCCACTGGCCCGAGGGAACCGAAGATGCTGATTCCAAGATGGTCATGCCAGGTGACAACGTCGAGATGCTATGTGAGATTGAAAAGCCTTGCGCCATGGAAGTTGGCCAGCGTTTCAACATCCGTGAGGGAGGAAGAACAGTCGCTACCGGATTGGTTACCCGAATTTTGAAGTAAGCCATTATATTTACTGTAGGGAAGGCTAGGATGGTATGAGATGTAACGAGTATGAAATGGAAGACATGGGGTGGGATGGAGTACCACGCAATGCAATGAATGCAATGTGCAATGAAAACGCAAGGGGTATGGTGGAAAACTAGGATGGGAAAGAAAGGAAGATTATAAAGAAATAAATCTTTCATTGTATATTTGAATGATGAAAAAGGAGTTCGTTTATTCAATATTGCATTACATGTAACTTTATAACCCTTTCTTTGTAGATTACAGCTTTTGTAGCTGGGTGGCTTTGTAGCGAAAATTAAAGATATAACTCCTCTCATTCTTGTTCTGGTCATGATGGTTTACTTTCGATGCATCAGTAGTTTGCCCACGATATGCAATGAATTCCGAGTGCATTGATTTAATATGTAATTGATTCTTACGACACTGATCAAGAGCTATCTAGCCTAAGAACAGATTTACATCGCGTATGAATCCTGCTTTCTAGTACCACCCTGCACCATATCCGCTCACTTCATATGATCGCAAATCGTGTCTGCATGCCTCTCTGCTCTTGTAAAACCAAATAAGTAACATTGCTCACACGCAATCCTCGTTATCATCATATTCGTCTTCATCATCAATCATATCAGCATTAGTAATCATATTTCATTCCCCTCTACTGCACTCAAAGAATCGTATCTTTCTTCTCATCCCTCAACGACTTCAATTGAACTTCAAAATCCTTCTCCACCCACTCGAAATAGGTTCTCCACGTCTGATGTTGGCTGCCTTGGGCACCCATACCTGTGCTTGCTGCTGGGATGCGAGAATGTAGATTCAGTGTTGAGCGGAGGGTACTCTTGACTGCCTCGTCTTGTTTCTCAACTTCTTGCTTGACAGCTGTGTCCTTTAATTTGATTGATAGAGTAGCGCGGAAGCAATTTGCAATTGAGTCAAGACGTCGGGATGTCTCATCAGGATCTAGGATGACCAATTTGTTCAACATGAGGTTGCATAAAGCTCGGATATCATGCTCATCCTTCAAACCGGCAATGATACGATCGTAAAAGTCAAGAATGTTCATACGTGAGAACGCCGTCTCCATAAGAGCATATAAAGTCTCATATGCACTCTGTATTCTAGGTTAGTATTGTACGACTGAGAGTTATAATGTACTTCTTACCTTTCGGACTTCTAGACCATCATCAACCTTATGTTTAAAAGGTCCCATCATAACCTCACGGATCAAATCTTCGTTGATGACAGATTCAGTCATAACAAGAGGAAGCAATTGACTAAGGTTTGGGTTAATGAGATCTGGCTTGTTGTGAGCAGCAGCGTTCAATGTAGTTAGTGCCAATCGGCGATTCTCCAACTCTATATCAGTCAGCATAACCTTGAGCATATCAATTAACATTATCTTCAATACTGAGTCGAGTGTATCGTCACTATCAGATAAGGTATAACGGATTGCTTGGATAACCATGGCTCGGATTGAGGCAGATGGGTTTGAGAGGTAGCTCTGGAAAATCATTAGCGTGCGCGAACTCAGTACATTTCACTTGTGACAAACCTTCAGTTGTGGCATGAATGCCTTAGGGTCAATCATTGTCAAGCGGCCAATACACTCTGCACCGACGGCCTTGTTGTCCTCTGCTTGGGAAGCGGCAAGCAATCTTTCCCAAAGGTGGGTAGTATGCTTGGTGATGGCAGTGGGGCTATTGCCAGCCTGCTGAAGTATTTCCTTGATAGAATGAAGAAGTAAGAATTCATTTCCGCTTTTAATCATATTCAATATCTCTGGAAGATACAAAGATATGTTTCCAGCTCCTGCACGGCCTAATGCAATTGCTGCAGCAAGAGGAACCTTATCATAGGTAGAGTTGAACCGAGATGTGAAGGTAGATGGCGTCAACGGCGACTTCGTACCCAATTGTAATCCAGCCTCTCCGAGAACAGCCAATGCTAAACATTGCTTAGCTTCATCCGAAGAAGGGTTTTGTAGTTCAGTTAAGAAGTTGTCGAGCGTTACACCGACTGAAGATCCTCCGAATACCAAGAGTGTGCCAATAGATTTACCTACAACGGTAGAATCTCCACCGGTGCTAACATCCCTCAACAAACCAGTCATCAAAGATTGTCCAACTCCCTGCTTGCCAATATTAGCAACCAAGAGAAGGACCGCGTCAAGTACAGCACCACCCAATGTTGAGGCCAGCAACTCACACAGAGCAGAATTTAGCTGATCTGTGACAACAAGTTTTGGTTCATCCATGACTAAAGTAGCCAACACGAGTAGTGCAGGGCCTAGAAGATGAAGGTCAACTGTCGTCAAGAGCGGTAGAAGCGCGTCGATAAGGCCTTGGATAGTCGGCGCATCGAGAGAGCTTCTAGCAGCGGGAGAAACGATGAGGTTCTTCAGAGCACCAAGGCTTGCACCGCGAAGCGATCTGTTGGCTTTTCGGAGTTGCGCGGCAAGCTCTAGGGAGACGTCCCGAATCCATAGCGGTTGCAGTTGATCTTTGGCGGCTGAGCCAACATCAAGTGAACCAACCGCAATAGTATTAATAGCTCTTACAGCTGCAAGTCGAGTGGTTTCATTTTTGAGTCTATCGCTGAGCATGTTGAGTGCGGCACTTCGGTCAGTTTCTGTGAGAAGCGATGAACCTTCCGGGCTTGCTGTGCGAGCGAGCATAATACCTAGAGCATGAATAGCACGTTGACGAACTTCAACATCTGCATCGGTGGCAGATACGCGGTCAATTATGACTTTGTATAATTTCAGAACATCTTCTTGCTGACTCTTTTGCATTGACTTCGATCGTGGAGGTGTCAAGGCTTTCACAAGTTGCTCAGCTGTGCCAATAGCTTCACTGGAAATCTTGTAGAATTTGTCATGTACAGCTGAAGTTACGCATGGAATAATCTTGGGTAGAAAAGGTTGTACCACGCTCGAAGAATGAGTTTGTGAAATATCACCCAATAATTTGAGAGCAGCAATTCGCAGGGTATTTGCAGTTGCCGAGGCAGCACCCCCACTGGTGATTGCAGTAGACGATGACCCAGATGGAGTCTTGATAGAATCCATGATGGGATCCACAAGCTGACTGAAGTGATCAGAAAGCCCTCCAACCTGCACTGAGACCATTCCATCCAAGAGATTGATGAGAGCTTGCTTTGTTGGAATTGAACTTGTCTTCAATAATCTCACTACAGCCTTTACAATCAAAGGAGTCAATCTTGCCAAGTCTGTCCGGGGACCAGAAACAGGAAGTGGCTCAATAGTTGGTGATGCCAAACCAGCAGACCTTGAAATAGAGGATTTTGTATCAAAAGTAGCCGAGCCACTACTCTCTCTTCTGCGCTTTCGACTTTGAGGCACTTGATTCGCATAACTCAAGGGTTCATCTGTCGAGAAGTCAACTAGAACACCTTCACCAGTTTTTCCAATTAGGCATGACATGGTAGCGATAACTTCAAGGCGAACATTTTCCTCGCGTTCGTTGAATCTCTGGATAAGAGTTGGGGCGACTTGGGCGTATAGAGTTCCATCCTCAAGTAGATCACCACTACCTCTGGTTGAGATTAAGGTGTAGAGGGTTTTTGCAGCACATCTTCGGACTTTCCAGCTTGCATCATCATCATCGTCATCAAATCCAGCGTCCGCCTCAAAATCGTCGTCATCGTCGAAATCGACCATGTCGTCTTCATCAGGTTGAGTTCCTCCCATTTCCTCGTCATCGTCATCGTTGTAATTTGGGTCATACTTCAGAAACCTGAGAGCTGCCGCGATCGTCTCTTCTGTATGGATTCGCATTTCTGTGCCACAAGAAGCCAAAAATCCATCCAGTGCCACAAGTGCAGACTCCCTTACATCATCCATTTCAGGATTGTTCTCTCCATCCTCCGCGGAATTTTCAAGCTGGTCCTGCAGTTCTTGCTCGCTCAACGCAGAAAGTACAAAGGGCGCAAGGGTCTTTAAATATGGACCGAACCTGGAGGGTATTGATCGAGCCATTGACCCAAGAATGGTGATATACAAGCGTCGTTGTACAGGGGTCAGGTGTGGATTGCGAAGAGATTCGATGATATGAGAGACAAAGCCACTGAGATCGGAATCGGTCAAATACATAGCAAGCAGAGAGACAGCTACTACAGCCCGCTTTTTAACGACAGAGCTAGCTCTCTCGGTTTCTAAAATACTGACAACCAAATTTTGTAGTGCCTCAACCTCTTGTTGCTTTAAAAGAGGGCCGAAGCATCTTGCAACTTCAATCAAAACATCGACGGTATCGGAATCGATTTCGGGATTTGAAGAAGGGTTGAGCATTCCTGGTGGAGGATTTGGAAGAGCTTGACCCTGAGCTGTCTTTGGGAGGACTATACGGCCGACTAATCTTGGGATCAAGACCCTGCTAATAGCAGAATATGCTTCGAGGACTTCTTTGGAGGGCGCTACACCACTGGCAGGTCTTGGGAGAGTGACGACCACTGTTCGCAGAGCCATAGCAGGTATTGAATTATCAACCGAATTTTCAGTCGTCAATGTCGAAAGTCTCTCAATCAGAGGAGCAATTATGTTGCCGGGTAACTTTGTAACAAGGGGACTAAGACTTTATATAGGTTAGCCAGGTTGTATTTAGATCATGAATATTGCAGACGAACCATTTGATGGCCAAGTTTTGTACTTCTCCATTTTGATCATCCAAGGTCCTGATAATACCATCCACTGTCTTTGCAGCCGTACTGTAGTCATTGTAGAGAATGTCTGCTTTCCCAATGGTCAAGACTTGATAGAGATCATTCAATGACATGAACCTATAATCAGGATCCACATCATGAAGTTTTGGTAGCAGAGATGCGATAGTTTGGGAGGTCGGATTTGTTGTCATGGAGTTAGAAGCCATCGTCACTGTGGACCGGCAGACGGATGATAATAGCTAGAGGAGGGACAGTATCAGACTATCATTTGTTTGTTGGAGAGAGTGGTTGTTGTTTATTTGTTTTTATTCAAATGGCGGCGTGGATAGAAAGAAGCCTTGAGAGAAGTAGGGCGGCTGAGTTAGCTTGTTACTTTTTTGGAGATTGATCAAGTTGACCTTGAGTATAGAATTGTAGAAGAGAAGGGAAGAGGAGGAAGAACATAATATGGATGGGAGAAACAGAACAGAACAGAACAGAATAGAACAGAACATCAAATTACCTGTAAGATAACTTTTATTGGAAAGAGATGGTTGAAGTCAATAAGTCGATAATATCCCACCAAGCTCATAAGTTATAAGTTATAAGTATCGGGTTGGTTTGTCGGTCATTTATTAAGCTGGACCGAAGAAGCTGGTAGTGGGGTTATTTTACTACGGGTAAGTTGTAACTAGAGGAAAGATCCAACCCACCAACCACCAACCACCAATCAACAATCACCCGCAGCCTCGGGCAGCTAGCTGTATTGTTGCCTCAGGACCTGAAATTGAAGCTCCACCAAGCTTCAAGCTCAGCTCCCCACGGCTGGAACTTGGAAGGCTGGCTGGTGGGCTCTATGAATCGAATCAGAGCCAAATTGACTCAGCTGGCGTGATCTGATCTTCTTCCCCCCCATCCCCAACTGCCAGGATTTTTCTCGGAAACTCAATTGTTTACCTCACCTCACCAGTAAGTTCTTTTCCTTACTCCCACATCCCACATACCAATTGATGTATACTTTATATTTTTTATTGATCAAAGTTTATTAGATTATACCTTACTTCCGAAAACAATCTTATCTCTCCGATAATGGCATTCTCACGAGCAGCAATCTTGCGCAACTTGCGCAACTTCCGAGGTAGATCAACCATAGCTCGCCCTCAGTTCAACCAAGTCGCTAGAAGAACTTATGCCAGTGGAGGACACGAGCATGCAAAGGCTGGTGGTGATGCAGTCTGGTAAGTGTTAATTCGTCCCTTTTTTTAATACCTTTGCTAAGGAGCTCGCTAATCGATACGTCATAATTTAGGGCTGCCGGAGCAGTAGCTGTCACCGTTCCAGCATGTTGGTTCTTGATCTCAAACAAACCGGATAACTCTCACGGTCATGGAGGACATGGTGATAGCCATGGTGCACATACCGAAGAACATGAGGAAGAGGAAGAAGAATCCAACGAAGAGGAGAAGCCCGAAGAGGAAGAAGACGATAAGCCAGCCGAGTCCGAGGAGAAGACCGAAGACAAGGAAGAGCCAAAGGAGTCCGAAAAGTCCGAGGAATCCGATAGTGAAGATGAGACTAAGGAACAAGATACGCCAGCTACTTCTGACGACGAGAGTGCTGTAGGAGAAACTGATAAGAACGTCCGCAAGTCAATTCCCGATGCAAAGGGTGGAAACAAAGCTCGTTTAGAGAGCAAGGCAGCGATTAAGCAAGGCGAGGATAACTCAGAAGCAAAGGAGGGAGAACCATCGGATAAGGTATGCTGGTGCCAGTTGTAGAATCATGTTGGAAGCTAACTATTCATTTTCTAAGGCTGCTGCGTCAAAGGAGTCTCAAGGCAAAAACAGTCAATCTGGCAAGCAAGAAGGCCTCTCAAACACCGATACAAAGCACTCCACCGATATCACCAATGACCCAAGCAAAAGCAAAAAGGGTGAAGGTGCTCCCGAGACCGCCAAGGTCAAAGGAACCGTCGACCC
Source organism: Myriosclerotinia duriaeana (assembly GCA_002162615.1). Lineage (NCBI taxonomy): Eukaryota > Fungi > Ascomycota > Leotiomycetes > Helotiales > Sclerotiniaceae > Myriosclerotinia > Myriosclerotinia duriaeana. Next base: position 3,501,209 of record NGKI01000001.1, read on the forward strand.
AAACCGCCCCCAGGTATAATCTAATTTCAATTGAAATTTATGGAAAGACTGTGCGTCCTCAATGCTCTAAGCTCGCGAGAGATACAGTGCTTCGCTGGAAGGATATGAGCCACGCTAACGATGATTCAGCCCAAGAAAGAATCTGATTCTTAAATATGCAAGTCCATGTTCACTATTTAGATACAATGATGTGACATGTGCCTTGTCGTAATTGTACATAATGTATCAAAATTCTTCACAAATGCACGGCAATCGATTTCTTATCATGTGCTGCACTTCTTATTTCTACTTTCCCTTTCACAATTTGTGCTTCCGTTAATGACTTGATTCAAATACCCAAGTTGGGCGAATGATGTAAGAAATAGCAACCTGTGCTAAGGATTGTATTAAATCCCAGAATGGAGGGGGCATCATGATTAAATCAGAATTTCAATTGAGATGAAAAGATACTCGTGATTTATCGACGTCAAGGCAATTCCAAGGTTCCCTCTGTTCAAGTGAAAGCTGTACTCCAAATGCCGAATTTACTCAAGATGGGAATCAGGGAGTTGAGGGTCACAAAGCTAAGGTATCTATTAATCTGGAAAGTGTTAACAGATGAAGTGGTACGTAGGTAAGATGGAAGGAGCGGCAAAGCCGGTGTTCGTTCTTATTGATGTGTACATTTTCCCCTTCACTTTCTTACTTTTACAAACATCATAAAAATTATTATCTTTGGCATTAAATCATTACTACAATAAGTGCATCGTAAGTTGATGCCTATACAATAGCACTGAATGCCGTCACTAATCCGAGCAATGAACAACAGGCTCATTCATAGATATCGTTTCGTTGACCATGGCCACTCGCATGGCAGCTGCTCGGGAAAAGCTAAAGCTGGCCAAAAATCCGCCCGTCACGAAATATAATTTAGACCCAACTACTCCCACTCATCGACAATCACTTGCAACAACTACTCCTGCCCCTGTTATGGTCGAAAACAGGCAGCCCGAAGCCACACCTCAATTGCGTTATGCTATTCCAAATCTGCCACAAAGGTCTGAACCATCCTTAAATAGGAACAGGTCTGAACATAAAGGGCAAAGCGATTGGCTGGTTCCTTTCTGCCATCATCCAGTTGGCGATCATGAAACTGTTTTCACAGGGCTGTTCGCTCCTTGTGCTCTATATGGAAGGACTCACTGGCGACTAAAGAATGTATCTCTCGGGCGAGACCCACACAACTTCCAGACTTCCGATGGTTGCAATTCAATGTGCTGGATCCATGGTGCTTTAACGGTCGCTTGTTGTCTATCAAGTAAGTATCTACTCAAATTATGATTTAGAATATCTACTGAATTTTGGAATTAGTTGGTCTTACTGTTATACAGCGTGCTCGGATTCGTGCCCAATATAGGATCCAAGGCTCTGTGGGCAATGATATCATAAAATCATGTTTCTGTGGCCCATGTTCCATGATGCAACATGATCGAGAGGTGCGTGCTAGAGAAGGGGATACAGGGCTAGCGAAAGATGCTGTTCAACGCACTGAACCACAAATGTCTCAAACTCAACCAAACTCACCGCAGCCAATGAGATATCTCTCACAACGAGCCACGTCGGCCGAAAATCCTGGGGTAGAAGATAGGATATTCAAGAGAGAGCCATCCCGAAAACTACAAAAGCGTTATACAAAGCCTGAGCTTCAAGAGGTCTCTCCAGAAGCAACATTGTGTCGTTCTTCGAGTGAAGCTGAATTGAGTAACCAAAAATTGAGTAGCAAACAGCAGCAGCATACTCGAAATTGCGAGGTTGAGGCTTTAAGAAATCACATGCTTATGCAGACGCATAAACATTCTATCAACGCTATCAATGCTGGGGAGGGTGTTGGAAAGGTAGATGGCGCTACATCTTCCAAACAGAAGACCCGAGCAGGTTCTGAAAGAAATAGTCTTACTAGTCTTACCAATTGTATTACACTCGTTGGTGACCAGGGCTCATCAGCATCTTCGCTCCTCGAGCCCAATCCGAAAGGCTGTGAGAGGCTTTCTAGGATGCCAGCAAGAGGGCATCTCTCCTACATTCATGAATTCTCCGATTATTCCGCCACCAAGATCGTTTTGAACCATTTTGCGGAGGAATTGAAGGATTCACAAGAAAAAGGAACCGTTCACTGTCTCGCCCACACTGACGAAGGAAATGTTATGCAGCCTGTTTTGATAGACGTTCCTATACCGTCCACAAGATCTTCCACAATATCTTCCAGTTCAAGCACAATTCGGCAGAATACCTATCAAGAAGAAGGCGACGAAATCTCGCGTTCGGAGGCTGTTGATCGGGATCATATCGATAAATGCACTGCTGAATCAATAGAGTCTGCTTGGCTTTTGGATATACCAGTTAAGCATCGAATTTCAAGCTGTTCTGTTATACCTAGAAGCCCGTCTAGCATACGGGAATCGCTGAGACAACACCGAATAGCAAGCTGTCCTACTAGACCCGGTACACCCACAACTTGTACCTCTGCAAGCTCTGTTACAAAAGATCGCATGCTGAGCTGTACCGTCGAGACCGCACCTCCATCAATCTCTTCTTCTTCGGCTATGCAACGCGGTACTTCAACCACCGTTATGGATGACATGAACGATGCTGATCTCTCAACTCCTTTCATTCAATATTCTCAATATTCTCATCTTTTAGACAAGAGCACGGCTCAATTTGACTCGCCTATTTCTAGATCATCTTCTAAATATAGAGCTTCAAGCTGTACGGCTCTCAGCCCCGTTGCTGCTCATGAGCAACATTCCTACCAAGGTTGTTCTGCTATATCTTGTGATTTTAGTCCTGCTTCTATCAAACAACATCGTGTCTCGAGTTGCTGTGCTTCGATTCCGTCGGGTGGAACAAATGCAAACGAAGGATATGGTTCTCACATATTAGAAGACTGCAATTTCACAACTGGATCTTCTACACCTGTTCTAACCAAGCAGCATAGATTGGCAAGTTGTCCGGTTGACAGCTCTTCGTCTACTCGTAGAAGCTCAACGGCTAATCTGCCCGCGAAAGACTACTTTATGGAGGATGGATGTCTACTTTCGGGAGCTGCTAGTCCTATCAAACAGCATCGTGCTGTAAGCTGCGGCGGAATCAGTTACACATCTAGTGGCAAGATCAGGAGCGGAAGTTCAATAGGTTTTCATAACCAACTCGAATGCAGTTTTACGTCATCGGGAGCATCAACTCCTAAGCCATGTCAGCATCGGGCAGTAAGCTGCATCGCGTCTAGTATTATTGCTGAATGCGAGGAGCATCTACTTGATGATTGCGAATACGATTCGAGAATAGCCAGCCCACTTCTGCAACATAGCATCACAGGCTGCGACACCAATTCGGTGTCGGATAATGAACAGGGAAGATTGTTGGCGGAAATGAAAGAAGAACAGGAACACTTTTTGGAGAATTGTGCGGCAGACTCTGGCCCTTCCACTCCACTCCGACAGCATCGCATTGCAAGTTGTGTCATTTCTAGTCCCTCGAGCAACAAAAACTCCATGGTAGAACAGCACAGGCTTGTTAGTTGTCCTGGTAACATACCAGATGAGGCTGGTAGATCACAGGGCATATTCCATGATTCTCATCGCCTCTTTCATGGCGTGCTTGTCGATGCCAGTGAAAATGATCAATCTACTCAAACAAATTACGAGGATTGTCTACATACTCTGGAAGAATGTATTACTCCTGCCGAAAGAGTGAGAATGGAAGCCAATGCAAGCCAGCATACCGAGTATGAGAAGTATAGCATGAGGATTGCCAATCAATTTCACGACCACGCTATTGAGTATAACGAAAAGTCCACTAAAGGGAAGGAATGCCCGAGACTTCAACTAAGCGATATCGCTTCACACGAAAGCGATGCTCAATTTACGCTCGCTCAACTTCTTTCCTTGGATGAAGAGAATAACCTCATCAGTGTTACGCAAATAGACGGAGATGGAACCATGAGCATAGCTAGTCGACGCAGTGTTGAACCTCCCGTACCATTTCCATCACCCATCACCCCTCTGAACATTATCGGTGCTTACCCCTCACCCATCACACCCTTGAGCATTAACAAAGACAAGAAGAGATTACCTTCAGAACAAAGTTCGGCGGGAAGTGGATTTGCTAGCTACTTTGGATTTGGTGGCTCAAAGAAAGCACAGGGCTTGTGAGTGCCACCTCAAAGATATCGTGTAAAGGCTTTGGGCTGCGCTGACATGCTTATAAGAGGAATTGGCCTTGGTAGTGGGGGTACCGTTGGTAGAAGAGGGGGGAGTAGGACTTTAAGTAGAAGTTTAGGGATGCTTGCGGTTGAATCGGTATCAGTAGAGGAAGTGGAGTTGGAGGAGATGTTGTAGAAAAGGGGGAGGGGTTATGTTATTGGGGATGTGGAGGGAGGGGTGTTGTCGTTATTGGTGTATTGTTATTCATGGATATATATAATATCCATCCCAATCCATTCTTTTAGGAAGTTCTCAAACCCGGTAACTTTTGAGTCATTTACATCAAGTCCATACATGAGGGTCGGGACGAAAGAGAAGAAAATGAGTAATGTAGTAAAATGCGTTCGTGATCATTTGGAGCCGATAGAAAGTCTGTTGCGTGCAAGTATGCAATTATATGAGGAGGCTGGTAAAGAAAGGGAAAAAACTGGAGGAACTTATGCACGACATACAGAGAGGCCCATCTGCATGTCACACAAGCATATGCCCTGCATAGTACTCCATACAATACGTTTGATACCCCATATTGCTGTCCCGCAATCACATTTTGATTCCACATCCACATTCACATTCACATCATATTCATCTAATATTTACAGATTTTACAATCCTGGAATTCCGGAATGATTTCTGGTACTGTATTGTATGGTATTCATATAACATGAACTTTGGAATTTTTTTCTTATTACATTTAAAATTTGTTGTCTTGCCTGCCTCCTTGTCCGTCCGTCCGTCTGTCTGCTCTGCCTGTGAAACCAACGATGCATGCTGCATACCATGCTCCCCCTTCTTGGAAAAACCCTAGACTTGATTGATACTGGAAGTGCAGTGCCGAGTCAAGATAAGTAAGCAGAAAGTAGAAAGTAGAGAGATAAAATTACAAGAATTTCTTTCCCCCCCCCGTTTCCTCGCGCGCCTTGCCTGCATGCCCAGTGGATGATGTGTTGAAACTTTGCCAGATTTCTAGAATTGATCTGATCTGATCTGATGTGGTGTGGTGTGATGGTTGGTTTCTTTGATTTTCCTTCCTTGAAGGTTTTATGGATTCCTTCTTTATTGTATGTTTGTGTGTGTGGGAGGCGTGAGAGATGTTATGTTGTTGGGTGATGGTAGTTGGTGGTTGCACAATGGAGGAAGAGAATGATGATTGCGAAAACGAGGGCCACAGTTGGTGGAGAGATTGTTGAGGCGCAGAGAAATGAAGTTTGCGATTTGGTATTAAGTGAATTTAACCGACGGACTGGTAAAGGAGGAGAGGTTCGCCAACATTTTCGATTTCAGGGATTGTGCATTTGAGGTCGAAGGCTTTTGAAAGGACAATCTTGAAGATCTGCAAGGAAAGAGTTCGTTAGTTGATGTTGAATATTGGGATGACAAAGCATGAACTACGAATAGCCATGAAAGAATGAAATGTGAATAGTCTTACCTTTTGTACGTTGATGCTATGGCTTGTGCTACTGAAAATCAGACTTGCGCGCATTGCCTTTGCGAATCTTCGAGCCTAGTGCCACTATTGTTAGCATGTCTCAAAACGAAAGGAATCGAAGGATCGGCGGAACAAACCTGGTTTGAGATCTCCTCTTGATCCTCTCTCGGGAAGTTCACAAAATGATCATATTTCGTTCCAACCAAAAACGGAATGGCCGTCTTGTTGAATCCTCTTCCCTGCCTGTACCACTCCTTGATACTATTCAACGTACTCTTCCTCGTCAAATCAAACATGAATAGGATAGCCACTGCATCATTGCAAACGAGTGGTAACATGTTGACAAACTCCCTCTGTCCTCCCAGATCCCATATCGAGAATGTAATCTCGGTATTACGTATGGATATGGTTTTCTCCATGAAGTTGACGCCCAGAGTTTGTATGTAATCTTCGTCCCAACTACCTTCTACATATTTGACCATTAAGGACGTTTTGCCGATTTGTGCATCCCCTACCATACCGACTTTGATGACAACGCTATTCTTCGAACCTCGTTGTTGTTGCTGTTGTTCCGTACTCGCGCCCGAGCCCCGGGAATTCTGTTCTTGGTATGCGTTGCCATAGTTGCCGTTTCCTGACAACCCAGAAGCCGGACGTGAAAGTGACGCGGGAAAGGCTGTGGGAGGGGTAGGATATCGACCGTTTGTTGAATCTTCTTGTGGAGGTGACGCAGGATAATCTTGTGGATATTGTGATGGGGTTTGGAAATCTGCAGATGCAGATGCAGAGTGTCGGCTGTTATGTGTTGGCGTATGTACTCTCTCCTCGATTCCAGCCATTACATCGTCGTGAGGTGGGTCGACTCCCTGATTCTCGTATGCGATTTCGCCGTCCATCGAGTCTACTGCGTCGTGAAACTGAGCGGGAGAGCTCACTGGTAAAGTGGTGGGATCCAGTTTGTCGAATTAATGGGTATTTATAAAGATGAATGTGTAAGGTTTCTGTAAAAGGAGGGTGAGATCTCGAATGGGCGGCTGAAAGGAGATCAACACTAGGATGTTGTGGTAGATCATCCACGCTTGATTGACTGTAGTGTAATAAGTGATTGTGGGATTGAGAATCGGCAATGGATTTATTTAACAGTCGTAAATGAAAACAATAATGAAGTCAAGATATGACTAAGATTCACTGGTAAAAGATGTAGGTATAGTATGGTGGTATGGTATGGTATGGTATTTGTTTGGATGAGAGAGAGAGAGAGAGAGAGAGAGAGAGATTGAAGTTATTCGGAGAAACATCCATCCATCCAGGGGCTTTTCATAACCTGGGATTCTGGAAACCTGGTACAACCTTGGAACGCTTGGGCGTGCAAACCAAAGACACACACACTGAGGTCACTCTCTCTCTCTCTTTCTTGCTTCTTACGCTCTCCAGCTCATCACGACTTTCTTAAATTTCTACGCGCGCGTTTCCTGCGCGAGATGGTTTGAAAAGGTTGCTAATATAAGAGGAAATGAAGGTTTGTTTTGGTTACCTACCTATGAACCTATGGTTACCTATAAAATTGATGTTAGGTATATTAAAGAGATAAAAAAAGAAATTAATACAAGTCGATCAATACGCGCATAAACTTTGGTCTCTAAGTAAGGTCCACGGGTATTAATAATTGTTGTTATCGTTCAATTGATGATATCACGTGACTCTCTTCTCTCTGTTGAATCTTGATATTCCCGTCTCTACTTATTGTTACGTGGGGGTTTCATTCGAGGACTTGCCAAGAGCCACTCACTCTTGCTTGTCGGCTTAACTCTGGCAATAATCACTTCTCTGATTGGTTCAAATGGTATCTACCTACTAGGTAGTATCTACGAAGTATCCATATAAACAAACCTTTTAGTTTTATTCTCTCACACGGTCACACCTCTCTTCCCGCCTATGACTGACTGACTACCTGACCTACTAGGTAAAGCTCAACACACACGCCAAATTTCGACCCCTCCCTCAACCATCCATCATTTACACACATAATAATGGCATCAATCGCAAGGAATTTAAGGCCATGCGCCTCAATGATTACATCCAACACATTCAAATCCCTTCCATCATGGAGATCTTCGTCTTTTGGAGTTGTTCGAGCTTTCTCGGTATCTAGAGCTGGTGAGTTAAGCTTCTTATTCAGAGTGCTCCGACTGTCGGCCTCTATCATAGAAAATTTATGCGCAGAGTGAAGATTCAGGCCAATTCTTGTCTGCGAAACATACCCGAGTCTTTTGGGGTATCTACTCTTGCATCTCAGTCATAGGCATACTCAAGAGTCAATTACTACCAAAATTATGCCATATATCCCACCTGTACTAACACACTTTCTTCTTAATCTCAGATTTCAACAAGAAATATACCAAAGACCACGAATGGGTCCTCATCTCCTCCGATAACAAAACTGGTACAATAGGTATCAGTGAGTATGCCGCAAATGCTCTCGGTGACGTCGTTTACGTCGAGCTTCCAACCGTCCCTCTTCAAGTCGGCGCCGGTGATGCCATTGGTGCTGTAGAGTCTGTCAAGAGCGCATCCGATATCAACAGTCCTATTACTTGCAAGATTGTGCAGGCTAACAAGATGTTGGAGGAAGTACCAAGTACTATCAATAAGGGTCCTGAAGACGAGTCAAGTGCAGGAGGCTGGGTTGCTAAGGTTGAGGTTGAGCAGCAAGGAATTATAGATTTGGAGGAATTGATGGACGAGAGTGCTTATAAGGCATTTACCGAAGGATGATGAGCGAAATTTGAACCGAAATATTGTAAGAAATGAGGGGCATGATCGCATGGATTGGTGGGACATAGACGGGGGATTCAACTCAAGTATTTGGGAATGGAGTTTATTCAACAAACAAGAGGATTGAAGTGGACTGATATTGGACTAGCTACATCCATATATGTATGCAACCTTTAGTCTCTGAACTCATTTGAAGAAGCTATGGATGGTCCAGCCAGCTAATCTATGTAAATTTTGTGTAGCCATGTGCTCATAAAAAAAATATTCGTCTTCGATTTCATCATGCATTACCACCCTCCTTGATAACAGGGCGATTGAGATTAATAGCGTCCAGTATCTTGGCAGCACCCTTACTAACCAAGTCTTGAGAGAGAGTCCATCCAAACTCATCAGCGTCGTTGGGGGTTAAGATCTCTCCCAATTTCTCGGCTTCCACGCACTCTGATCCGTCCAAACTGACAACGACAGCCTTCATCAATAGTTTCCCCTTTTCGATCCAGGTCGTCTCAACCCCGATTGGTACACTGCAACCACCCTCCAGAGTTCTCATCAAACTTCTCTCTGCCAATCCTGCCAATTGTGTTGGTTCATGCTGCAAAGCAGAGATCATCGTGTTGATTTCATCATCGCCATCTCTAACTTCCAAGGCCAACGCACCCTGACCTACTGCATGCAACATGCCACCACCCTCCGTCTTACTATCCAAATACTGCGTAATCCTATCTCCCCAACCCATCCTCAATAATCCCGCCGCCGCTAAGATCAAACATGAATATTTCCCATCATCCGCGTCCAACTTATTCAACCTAGTTCCAATATTGCCCCTCGCATTCTCAAATTTCAACTCGGGATATTTCCTCGCGATCTGCGCGCTTCTTCTCACACTACTCGTTCCAACTACACTTCCAGCAGGCAACTCAGATAAGGTCTTATAACTACTTCCTGCCTTCATTATCAACGCATCCCGAGGATCTTCCCGTTCAAGAATTGCGCCAATTGTACATTTGTTCGGTAATTGCGTAGGCATATCTTTGAGACAGTGAACTACAATATCCAGTTTTCTTTCCAGTAATAAAGCCTCGAGTTCATGCGTCCATAAACTCTTCGCGCCGAAATCATGCAGAGCAGTTACTTGATTCTTGTCGCCCATCGTTTCCAATTTAGTGATTTCAAAGTTTAAATGTGGATGGGCTTTTTCGAGCGCAGCTTTCACTTGCTCTGTTTGTACCATGGCGAGTGCGGATTTGCGTGTGCCGATGTGAATGGTGGTTGGCTTTTCATTTTGAGATGTTTCGCGTTCAGATTGGTGGTCGAGAGCGCGGAGGGGTGCAGTGTCCTTAGAGGACTTTTCTTGCGTGCTGGTGGTGGGATCGAGGACGGAGCGGGAGGAAGTCGATTCTTTCTGTTCGTGGGTTGCCATTTTGATTTTGGGTTGAATTGAAAGTAGTGAGTGCTTTCAATTTGTATTTTGAAGTTTTGGCTTGAGATGTCGGAGGGGAAGCTCCTTCATGGTGGGGGGTATTTCGAATGTCTCACTAGACCCCGCGATAAGGGGTATCTGATATGGTTAACAACAGTGAAACTTATTCACTACAAAACACAACAAAATGGCAACCATCACTTACTAAATTCATTACTCTCCAGTAAAGATTGAAGTTGACGTCATTTACTATTGAATGAAAGAGAATCGTCCGCTTGATATGTATGATATAATACCAAATAAGCATCCTGTTAGCCTTACTAGGTACTAGGTACTCATTTCATGTCACAACATGCAAAATACGCAGCGTTTGAAGTCAGGCCTGCTATTCGCCAAGAGTTGTCCTTATTATCATTCGTATTATTCTTCTGTAATTTTCTTCAATCTCACTCTCTCAAATTCTGCTGTATCCGCACGCCCTAAACCGCACTCCAACGCTATACCCAACTCTCCTACAAACTCACTAGCCTACTCAACACATGAAGAACACTAATAGGTGTAGGAAGAGAGACTTGAAACTTTACACCGCCGGGAACAACACCACCATCGCGAAGTCTACAAAATGTGGCGTACGAGTCGATGACATCATCATCATATCCGCTAGGCATAAGTTGAATCTTCGAAGCATTTGGGATCGGGCATGGATCCTTGGCTAGCGAGAAATAAAGAGAGCGGACTTGGTAAGGGTATTTGCAGTACTTGGAGTTGGTGATATGCGCGAGCGCGACGAGGGGCTGAGTGTTTGAAATGAGCTGATTGCGGCAAGGTGCTTGATGTGTGATGGGTAGGCGAGGTTTGGGATTGTTTGTATGGGGTGAGTGGTTATGATGGTAATGGTGATGCGGCGCGGTATGAGTGATGAGACTTAAGATTCTATAGCACGAGAAGAAGGGTCATGATGATGATGACACGATATGGCAAAGGGTAGGTGAGCGAGTGAGGTATGTAAGGAAAAAGGAATGAGGCTCGGGCTTAGAATGAAACGGAATGATGAAGGGTGGGAAGACATTCCCATTTAGATTTGAATTTGAATTTGAATTTTGTACTACTTTTGCATACAAAAACCAACAGAAGATTACATAGAATCATCCCAGGGTATATATAAGTTCAGCCTATCAACCTGCCTCCCATCACATCCCCCGATTTATTTGAATCCAGCATGCGCACTGACAAATCGTAAATCTTAACCCAATTTCGTGCTTACATGCAAATCCTAAATGCAACCATCACACTTCCTATGTCGCGCCTAAATTATTTTTACAGCCTCAATTTCCATATCTAATGTGGCTTATTTGAGTTCGCAACAAGCAAGCAAACATAAAATTACTTTAAGTAGAACTCCATGCAAACTTGACAGAAACACTTTGGCTGGTGGTATAGACTGTTGCTTGGGTGCTTCCGGATGGGACGGCAGTAGCATAGAAGGTTGAGGAACCTCCGTGGGTCAGGTAGCCGCCGGAGGACTGGGAGAGTATTAGTTGGTTGTGGGTAATGGGGAGAAAGGGAAAGGAGAGGAAGAGACTTACTCCGAAAACGGTAGCAGTGACGCCGGAGCCACATGTGAATGTACTGCCCGAGATACCACAAGAACCTTTGGAGGATTTAAGGGTAAAGCCGGATCCTGGGTTTGTTGTTAGTGATATTCGCTAGACGATCTATGAAGGGGCCAAATAGAATATGTATTCGGGCCTAGGATCTTCCGATTGGAATCCGGGTGTCACAACATAAAAAACTTGCAAATTTCAAGGGATTATAGAAGAAGAAAAAGAATCTTACCTGAAGGGGTCGCAGTATATGTGGCACAAGTGCCTGAAGCATACCACGTACCCGCACCAATCAAGCATCCAGTATTGGTACTTCCAACATAAGCCTTCAAGTATCCAGAACCAGAGAATGAGCCAGTTCCAACGGGTGCAGTCGCAGTAGTGGTGGTAGTAGGAGTGGTAGAACCAGATTTGGGAGCGTATTTAATACCAGTTGAAGGGCATGATCCGCTTTGACCGACAGGTGCAATGGGGACAAAAGTTCCTGTGGAGACGCTACCGCGAACCTCAAACGAGTACCAAATTTGGTTTAGGGAGGAAGAGGTACATGAGATGGTGGCGGGGTACCCAAAACCAGCTGTGATGGCAGCTTGAATTTCAGCGGAGGTGTAGGTCTTGGTGTTCGAGGGAACGATGCCTGCATTGGCTAACCACTGGGATGATGTTAGCTACTCATTTCTTTGCAAATCTGGTGAAATAATATACGTACAGTGTAGGTTGGAAGAATTTTAAAAAGGTCAACAGCAGCGTTGAAGAAATCTACGACTTCTGCACCAGTGGTGTAGTCAGTATAGCAAGCAGGTTCGAGGGTACTGATGCAAGTTCCGTGCTTGTTCCACTCGTGCTCCCAGAATACCTCGTTGGTTGAATCATCGGAAACCCAGTAGGTGTTCATGTATGAGAGCAAAGATGTTTGACCAGCGGCAGTGAGAATATTCGTTATGCTTGAATATTGACGACTGGTGTCGCAATTCGAATCGTAGGTACCATCGCAGTGATCAGGCCATAGACCATGGATGGTCCAAGAGTCTGAAGGGCCTTGAGTATGATTAGTTTCTGTTTTGCGAAAAAGAGAATATTTGGAGGGAATATGTATACCTGTGCTAGGGTTTGCATCCCAAAATTGGGTCTGAACCATTTGACCACCTGGAGTATTGAAGCAGCAGGTATTGGTAGAAGAACCACTACAACTCAATGCAGGATTCGAACATACCAATGGAGTGGCAGCTAGACTGGCCGCACTTGCAGCTGGTGCTAGAAGCATAAATGGCAACAAAACTCTGGATATCGAGGAAGTCATTTTTGCACAAGAATTTAGTACCAAGAAAAAGCGAGGGAAATCGATGCTTCTATTTCGTGCAAAGAATATCTTCTACTTCCATCATGGCGGTAGATATAACATTTTCATGCACTTGTCATGATAAGCAATTATCCCCAAAACGTGCCACAACTCCATTGGCGTCGGATTGAGATGGAGATGTTTCCTTAGAGAAGAAGGTGTATAAAAATGAAGGTTTGGAAGAAAGGGGCAGTACTGAATGCTCATAGGTCAATTGTGATTTTCAAGGTTCCTAATAAATAGAGACGAAATGAAGTTTAATGCTAAATTGATCCCCTTTTCATGCTTCTTATCCCCTGATCGGCAGTTGAATCGAAGGATATGATTGCTCCAATGGTAAATAAAAACAGTCAACAAGGTTAATTAATAGTCAGGTACATTACGTTTCCCTACCTACCATCCGACTATCATCAGGTGTGGAGTGATATTCTCTCGGTATTGGTGAGGGTAGGAATCCGTAGGATGTTGTGCAGGATAGAACATGATTCATGAAGTCCACAGAAGTTGATAAAAAATTTCCTATCTTTCCCTTGTGATGAATCTAATAATTGTTTGTCGTAGGCGTTGTAGATTATTTAGTGATTCTTTGGGAAGGTGGTGAAAAGAAGGTGGGACGATTGCTAGGGTTTGATTCTTATGACCTTCTGAGATAGGTTAAGAACGCAAATCATATAGATTCATGGATTATCATCATCCTGTCGCTTCTGCCACGATGTGAAGATATGAATTTTTTTGGACGAAACTTTCGATCCTGTTAATCCAATCATTTATCACATGTGCTATACTTGAGCAGCTAAGGGACACTGAGGTTTGGAAGTTGAAAGCGACTATCAAAATCCATCCATCGATAAATAAACCAACAACATCGTCATGATAGTTATCATCATCGTCATTATCGCCATCGCCATCCGAGCCACTAGCATCAAACATCATCATCTTACAATATCGTGACTTCGCCTCAAGTCGTGTCGATTAATCGTACTTGGGGAACGTTGTGAGATTCATTCAGAAATGAAGAATTGAGATGTGGGTGTAACCCCAGTGTATGTTCATGCATCTTGTCAACTTACTCATCCAAAGATTTTGGATAACACAATAACTTGGGGCATTGTTAAGCTCTTGGTGTCGAGAATATAGCTTCCTCAATAGTCTACAACACAGGATGGATATCTTGTTGCTGAAACTTGGAAGTATGGCTTCGTGAGTCTAAAGATTGGATCGTCAGGATTGGTATATGACTTTGGACTTGGGTCAATTAACAGCCCTAATACTCAAACCATTCTCCAAGTTAACCAAATTTTGTACTCTCGGAATGTTGTCGATGCTCATGCTCATGTATCTCTTTGGCATCCTGACAACCCAGGTATTTTTGTTGACATCGACCGCGCCAGCCTTGGTCTCATCAATCTCCGACCTGATACAATATATGGATCCGATAGTTTTTCCAGTAGATCTGAATGCGAAAAAAAGGAGATACCAAGAACGGTTTACCAATACCAAAATTTACAAGAGATTTCCAGATATCAATTGCTTCGTCCAGTCATGCCGATACCACACCATGATACTGTACACAATCAATGGAATTCAGATGCACCCCAAATTTCGCTTCGCAGGTGTTTCTTAGGTATGGATACCTACTTCGTACGAACTTGTAGTCCTCCGGGAATCATGCATGAATATGTATATAATGATTACTTATATAGGTGATCATGTGTTTGATATAACGGAGCTATAAGGTTACACACCGATTGATTGACAAAATTTGGCGCGCTGCTTTTGCCGAGAGATTCTCCAAGCTGGAAACAATTCCTCAAGACCACACGCCGTCTCAAATTCTCAATGTTGAATTATGGTTTCGCAACTTTAGGTTTCAGTATACTGTGCCGTTTATACCCAAGTCAACACGGGTTTACAAGTAAATGCTCTTAAGACTTATGCTCAACAATGTCGAGGCATGAGTTTCTAAGCTTGGTCCTATAAGATTTTTGAACGCCAAACAAGCTTTTCGGTCAGAAAATATGAACGATGACTTAGTATTAAGAATTCAAGGGCTTGGAAATTCCAGATACTAGAAATGGAGGAATATCCTTTGTATCAAAACGAAGCATTAAGTAGCCCTCGCCCCTCAGAGGAGGTATGATACGGAAGGCTAGGTTCTCCATTCTACTCCACGGTGTGCCATGTGCTATGGTTTCATTTGGAGGAGGGGGGTGTTCAATTCGTGCATTCATTTTTGAGCTATACCCAACTTGAGATAGCTTTCCATCTTCCAAATCATTTAAAGCAATTTCGTATCAATTTTCCCAAGTATGGAAATCAGCCACCAGACTACGTCCAAACGACGTGGCGTTGAGCAAGTAAAGATTACAAACAAAATTTCTTTCATCCCATTTCCTAATAAAATGTCACATTCAAACCTTGACCCCTTATGAAGGATAGCTCCTAGCACTATTCTAACTTATTTTTACTTGAATTTCGTTTAATTTTGGTCTATTTGACTTTGATTTGTGGTTGTGAGAATACATGTACAGGATTTTGAAAAAGCCAGCCAAGACTTGCGATGAAAAGACGTCAAACGTACATGGGACTTATTGAACTTATCTTCTGAGAGAACCCTATCTGTTTTTAGTACACTAGCCCGGTATACAATCTTTGGAGATGCAAATAGTTTTTGAAGGTCCTGGGGTTACGCTGTGACCTCTAAGGGGTTCTCATACAACGTTAGAACCCACCAAGAACAAGAATTCTCAAGAGGCTAATGTCAAGAAAAGGATAGTTATACTTGCCAATGCTATTTCAAAACGTCGCCGTGACTTTTACCATCGCAGCCAAGATAATTGCTTCCTTGCATTAAATCTGTGCTGACCCTGCTGGACCTCCTCGAGGGCCTCTTCAAAGCTTGATACTATTTTTATGCTTCATGTTATCAGTGTCACTTGGCGTTTGACGAAACATTGGCATCTAGACCTATAAAACTTTAGTATTTCATTATGCGGGAAATTATTCCATTGGCTAGAACTTCAATATTCGGGGACCGTGGGCAAGGTGTGGGTGTGGGGTTGGCCAGACCTATATCGCACGGCCCCTGAAAGTTATTAGCATTCATTTTCGTCCGTGAATTTTTGATATAAGAGGTCTTGTCCTCATGCACCCAAGATTTTTGATTCCTCAGCTGTGCTCCATTTGATTCTCTTCGATATTAATTTTACATTTCTAAGCTTGACGCTTCAACAAGATTTACGTTCAATCCATTAATTTCAATTCCTTCCTTTCACAGCCCGCCCCAAACTTAAGCATCCCTCATAAACCCACTTTCAAAATGTTAAGCAACTATCTCGTCATGGCCATGCTCGCCACTAGCATCTCGGCACTTCCTTTGAACATCAACCTTGGAGCTTATTCGCCTGCCTTGGTAGTCGGTGATGGTGAAATATCTTTCGGGGGAAAAGCAGATGTATCAAACCTTATGAACGCACTCGAAGGAGCAGCCGTTACTGGGGCCGCAACAAATGGTGCTACCACAGCAGCTAAATCACAATCATCACCAGCCACAGCTTCCGCACCTGCTACCGTCGCCGTTCAAGAAGCAGCTCCCGAAGACAAGACTGCTCAAGTAACAGCACTTCAAGGAATGGGCAAGGAAATCGCACCCCGCATTGTCAAGCTCGAACGATCCGATGTCGAGAAAGCCGCGAAACGTGATCTCCAAACATTGAATGCCGCCCTTAACTACGCTGCCGGTGCAATCAAGACCAGCCCAGAAGTCCAACTTGGAACTGAAGCCGCTGGTGTTGGTATTCTTGTCAAGTCTGGTAGTTCAGCTAATGCTGCTGCTGGTACCGCTGCCAAAGTGGGCAAACGTGAGAATGATATCGCCGATACCAAGATGAAGACTACTGTCACTACTATGTTCATTCGTGGTGGACCCTCTGGTTAGTTACTTTCATCTTCATTCATAGAACCTTTAACTAACATATCAGCACCATAGTCGGTCAAACAAACTCCATCTCTACAGCTCGCAACGTCGAAGATATTGACACCTCATCGGTTACCAAGCGTGAACCAAGTCAAGCTATTGATGGTGTTAATCTCAATATGGTTGAGGGACAAGTTGCCGAGCTCACTTTTGTGGAGACAAGAAGTGCGGATGATGAGGAATAGACAAAATATCTCACATTTGAGATAGAGGGATATGAATAAGGAAGAATTGGATATGTAATTTACAAGCTTCAGAAAGATTAAGAGATCATTTGCTTGGTATATTCTTTTTGTACGGCATGGTAGCTGTGGGGTGTGTTTTTTTCTCTGATTTTCCCCGGTTTAAAAAGGCGTTTTGATAGCTTGGGTCAAGCTGTTTGTATACCACATAAGTATTATGATTTAATCGAGAGGAATGATGAGATTTTGAGGGGAAGAAGTCACTAGCATTATGAGGAGGAAAGCGAACGAAAGCAAAGCAATTTGTATACGTATATGTATATGTATCTACAGTATTCCAAAAGAACTTCAAATCAAACTATAATCCCTGCTTTTACTCATTTAATTTATATCTTCTCTTGGAATCCCTTTCCTTTCTTCACATTACCATACTATCCTTTTCAGATACTTTTCCTTTCTCCCACCTAATTCACCCCTCTTTTCCATAAATAAATAAATAAATAAATAAACCCAGCGCCAAAAAATCGAAATCAAAGGAAAGGAAAATTCCCACCAGGAAAATACCCTCAAAATCTACAACCCCTCGTCGTTGGCTATCCATGTGTGTCAAACGCAAGGTTTGAGAGTTTCTTTCGGTCCCACCCGCAAGCCGTCGTCAGTGCACTTTCTCTCGCTACCCCATGGGCGCTACCCCTTTTAGGACAGTGGATACGCATAAATTATTGCCAAGATAATTTTGAGAAGTTGAAACGATAGAATGGCTTGGCTGGTACGTTGAGTGTACTGTGTATTTATCATGTAGATATTTTGTGGTTTGGTATTGTTTGGTATGGAGGTTTGCTAGTGGATGGGTATTAATAATTTTGATTTATAGGCTTATGGAGAATTGGGGTACCAGGGATACTAGGGATCCATAACAAATATGAGGAAGGTTTGACAGGTAGAAACGCGGACCTGGAGATGTCCCTGGAAGTGGATAAAAACGGAGAATTTTTGAAAACTGGCTGGGGGATCTGCGGATGGGATTTGATATCAAGTGGCACTGTGGCATCAATAGATTGTTGGAAACATCTTTGATTTGTACGAAGCTTTATAAATCATGTTTCTGTTTGAATGTATGATGCGAACATAGTAGAGGTTAAAGAATTTTGTCTAAACATTCCTCGAGAATAGTACATAATGATCTATATAAATTGAGATAATCAAGAAAGCTTCGAGTTCGGAAGGACATGTAAGACTATTTGTTCAACTGAATTTTAGCAGGTTATATTGTAGCAAATGGAAAGTAAGAAGATATTGATATTCTAAGCGTAGACTTCCCTGACCAACCACTTTGCAGCATTGTCACACATTTTCCTTCCAATTACTATCTCTTTCACTCTCTAAGAAATCCCCATAATATCATGTTCAA